>JACEFO010003091.1:0-33221 GCA_015342445.1 Digitaria exilis
CTCCCCGCTTGCCCACGCCGCCTCCGTCCAGTGACGACGCGGGTCGCGGAGCCGGAGCACGTCCCCGCCGTGCTCTCCTGTTGCTGTCGAACCCGTCGCCGCCCGCCGCTGAGGCAAGAAGGCTCGCAGCCGGCAGTGCACCCATCGCGTCCACCTAGCACACGCCACGGCAGTGCTGGAGCGGGAGCCTCGCCGTTCCGGGAGCCAGCCGAGCACGGCAGTGTCACCGAACATAACGGAGATGATCGTGCGGAGAAAGAGCGAATTCTCCTGCTCAGGCGGAAGTGAAGCCCCCGTCGCGTCAGCCTCGGCGCCATGGCTAGGCATGGGTGGCTGTGGCTCCCCCTGCGACGACGTGGCGTCCTGGACCTGTGTGTGGTCGTGCTGCTCTGCTTGGTCAACCTCTCCGCCTCCTCTCGTGATGATTCCGCTGCTGATGAGTTCAGGTCCTTAAATTTGGCTCATATGTGTAAGTAATGCATATTATGTATGTAAATAAGTTTGTTGAAAGCCATATATGTGTAATGATCATATTAAAAAATATTACAATGGCACAAAAATAATTTTCATGTCATGTTAAGAATGGCCACAAAAATATTACAATGGGCAAAAACGTGGTCGACAAATTCTATACAAGTCCTATCTCTTCCACACGCATGCCACTCACGAGGGGCAAAGTAGTCTTTTTAGGCCATAGTTAACACCGTTAGGTACTAGAATGGACGGCAGGCCAAGAAAAAGATGGATAAAAAAGTTTTGGCCAAATAGGGAACAGAAAGTTTCTCAGGGGCCAACGGAAAGAAACGGAGAGTTTATTTAGAGCCAAATAAGTAATTATCTCTATGATCAACTCATATCATAGTGCTATGAAAAAGGATGCATGTTAACACTAGAAGAATGTCTTAGTTTATAATTAAAAATGATGATCTCTTTATAAAAAAAAATAGAAGCATATTTGTATGAAATATTAGATATGAAGTATATGCCAGGGCTAAATAAGTATGATGGGCCATAGTGTGTGCACAATAATATAATATAGCATATGTCCATGATTAGGCAGTGGTCAAATTTGGTGGAAAAAGTCCTATTTACTCCCTTACTATGAGCCAAGTTCACACTCCACCCTGGACTTCTAGAAACCGTGGTGTTCCGAGTTCCGACCCTCGAACTCTTTAAACCGGGCACCAGACCCACCCGGTCCTAAATCCGCCGTGGTTTTCTCCTAGCTGAGACACGTCAGCGCCACGTAGCTGTTCTTCTTCCTCTTTGACTGCCATAGCCATCTCTTCTGCCATACCCCATCTCTACGCCTCTGCCCAAGACCACTGACGCCATAGATGAGTTCGCCTTGGGATCACGCGACCGGTTGTCTGGTTCCGGCCTTCCATCTTCCTCGCTCGTTGTTCACCTCCTTACCTCATATGAGCGCATGGGATCATCAAATTCTTAAACTGGGTTCATTTTTGTTTTGATGTGAAACAAAAATAAGATGAAGGTTGAAAATATTGATTTTGCTACTTTCAATGTCAACCTCGATTATTTTTCACGGAGCTAATTTATCCAAAGAAAAGAAGTTATCTCAGTTTAAGAAGCCGCCAGATACAAAGAAGATGATTATTGGCTCCAATATTGTTAACGTGTGTTGCTAGTGGCTTGATTTAATTAGGAAGGCTAAGTGTGATCATTTGCAATCTAGCCGCATTATTTTAGTATATTTGCTTTTGAATGCAAGTCGTAGCTACTCAAGTTTGTTTAGTTGTCTCGTGTGTGTCCCCAACCAGGTTTTTGCTAGCAGGTCAGGTCGCCTGTTTATTTGAGTCGGACCCAGTCCATGTGCCTGCGTGCGCTTAAACTTGGCGACGGCCCTGTAAACATATTAGACTGGTTTTATCGTTGTTTTCGTCTAGGGTTTACACGTCTCATCTATCTTGCCGGTCCTCCTTGGATTGTGTGGAGTGCATGCTCGAGTCGCTGCGGCCAGGGCACGTCATGGATTCCTGCCGGAGTTCTCTTTTTCCGATCATGGTTCGTCGCAGCCGCGGGTGGAAGAAACTATCTAGGGTTTTGGTCTGCCAATCCTGTAAGACGATCCCTGTAATTCTTATCATTGCTCGTTGTTATAGGTGGCTGATTAGTCAATTGGAAAATCCATCTTCTCCGTCATACTGTTTTGTGTTTTGCATTGATTAATCAACAGACTAGTGTTGGCGTGGATTATACAGCTATTTTGTATTGGGTCCTTTGCTGGTTAAATTAATTCCGTGAGACTCATCTATACCTGCTGCACTGTGATTGGTTAGCTGGATAAATTACTACTTGTGTTATCGGTTGGAGGAATACACTACTAGAGTTTCTGCTGCTAATTTCAAAGGAAGGGTTAATTTATTTGTATGCACAATATTGGGTAGAAATATCAGAGATTTATTTGTGTAGAGTTTTGTACCGTGAAAGATTGGGACAATTCTCCGGACACGTCGCCGTGTCCTTATCATTTGGTATTAGTTTAGCTGGGTTGCTCACGGTACTCTGCTAATTTGTGGTGATAGATTTTCTGTGACCTTGATGTATTCACCGAGTGTGTTCCAAGGCTATATTTCACAGCTTCTAATGTGAACCCACTAGGGCTTGCGCCCGATCTTTCGATGAGAGACGTGGGGATAACTCGATTGGATAATGGTGAAGTCGCTCGCAGCCCGACTACAGCCTTCCAAGGCTGCGCCTTAGCAACCAATACTCCGCCTCCAATGGCTGCCGCGATCTTATGGAGCGCGTCACCCAGCCACTAGGGCATCGTCCCCGCAAGCAACCGAAGAACTAGCAAGAACAAGTACAAGTGCTGAATCACGAAATAAAGATGCAGGTTTTCAAACTCAATCTCGACAATGGTGGGGTTCCGATTACAACAAGACGGATGGCTGGATCAGCACACGCGTTTGAAGGCAAGTAGCAAAGGCTAAACTTGATCTAAACAAAACCCAATCTGTTTGTGGCGGCTATGGAGGTATATGAAAGGGGTAGGGGACGACCAGGACGTGGTGAGGGTCGTCCATCAACCCTAGGGTAGTCCCCTAATGGGCCCCACTTGATACACAGCCCATCGGGCCAAAATAAGATGATACAACACCGTTGACAGAATAGGTCTCTGTAGTAAATCAGTGATTGCGGCTGCCTCAGAGCAGATATGGACATGAGTCCGAATCCATACAAAGTACATTTGATAACATTTCCATCAAGTACTTGAACACCCAAAACGGAGTCCGGATGAAGTCGTGGCGGCCGTCACAAGTTGACACTTTCCTGCAGTCCGAATCCAGCGTTTCCAAAACATGTTGGATTTGATCTCTTTCCTTCCTAGGCCAAAAGTGACATGGTGGCCTAGTAAAGATGTTGGGGATACTTGGACTTGGTCCCCAATCAACTTCTTTGGTCTTCCATGCCTTCCATATATGTTTGGCACTCTTTTTAATCTATGTATTTATTTTTGAAAATGACAATGAACACACATCATGGCGTAGCATCAATTCAATGAATGTAGCAAAGATAGTGATGATATAAGATTGATTCACCTTTTGTTTAAAAGATACCAGTATGGTCACATCCAAGATGGTTATGTCCTCATCATTCTCCTCTTCTTGGCTGCAAGTCATCCTCGACTTGCTCCAGTGGCATTCAAAGGTTCGTGGGTTGATGTTGGAATGTGGAGCGATAGGCATCCTGCATGGCCACAAGCAGCAAAGCTTTCCTTCTTTGGGACAACCCTGTTGCATAAATGAAAGGCTAGAAAAACTTTTCAAGACATTGTTAGTGTTAGTGCAGCCCCTAAGTCGATCATGGGATTGTATCGCAAAAGGAGATTTCAGATTAGAGCGAATATAAACTTTCTGCACCAAATATTCTCCTTTGTTGTTATATTTGGCAACTGCATAAAGCGAACAATGTTTAAAACATGGCAAACCAGATTTTCATATAATTCATTCTCCAAACTATTCAGGTCACAATGACAATCAAGTTCGATATAACCTAAACAATTAAAAGAAAATAATATTTTCAACTCATCTTTCTCACTAGCAATACAACTAACACTCTTTATTTCAGCATGCATATCATCAAGAACAAAATCATCATGTCCATGCATTAGTCATGTTCTAGATATGAGCGAAGCATGATCATACTCACATGGAATGATTTCAGAATCGCATGTGTTGCTTTGCTCACTCTCCTCCGATGTGCTAGGTGCGGCACAGTCATTCTTTTCACACTTTAGCAGCGATGCTAGTTGTTCAAATTGCTCAGTGCACGCATCCTCCTGCAAAATGTTATGGACAGCAAGGGGAAAAAGAGGATGCTCCAACTCTAGCTGTGGTGATGAAATTTGAGAAGAAGTATCACACAACGCTTCATTGTCACAAGGCACAACAAGCAAATCATGTTGTGATAAAGGCAAATTAGGAACGAGTTCCACTATTTCTTGCTCTCTTTTAGCATGTAAAGTGGACAAATATTGGTTATAATGTGTACCATCCTTTTTGCAAGTATTCATACATGAAAGATTCTGTTTTTCAGCTTTACATGCAAGCAAAAACAAGCTAGAGATATGGTTATATGTTTCACTAATGAGCAATGTTTGAATTTCAGAATTGAGCCCTTTCAGGAACCTACTCATTGTATCTTCCATGCATTCATTCAAGCCACCAAAGATCATACAAATTTTAAAATCATGAAAGTATTGTCTCACAGTCCTACTACCTTGTTTCAATTTCTCTAGTTTGGCAAGCAAAAGATCAACATAATATGTAGGAATGAAAACTTCTTTAAAAACAAATTTGAAATCTTGCCAAGATTGTGGAACTTTATGGTGCCTACAAAGGTGTTTCCATTCTAGCAAAGCACGTTCATTTAAAATATTAGAGGCAATATAAATCTTTTGTTTCTCAGACAGATCATACTCATCAAATTCATTATCTATTGTCAATTCCCAATCAATGTATGCTTTAAGATCAAAGTTACCAGCATAGGGAGGCAAGTTGTGAATGATATCATGGATCTCATGGTGCTCAAAAATGTCCGTATCACCTGTCATGATTAGTAGAAAACAAGGAACACAAAAAGTAATATGTATCCTCCTATCAACTACTAGGATGTGGCTATTGTAAATATCTAAATCTCAAGCTATTCAAACAAGGTTTTACAAGTTCTTACCAAGCAAAACAGGAGGTGGCGGCAACCAACAAGTCCGCAACCATGGAGCGCAGTGTATCGGTGCCGAAGCAACAAACCCTGTAACACTGTAGTCGATATGTGGAGCTATAGGTGGGCTAAAACAAGGAAGTACTAGCACCACGTTACTTACAAAAGCAAGCTGAATAATTGTTCAACAGTGGTACTATGCTGATCTTAGGCTAGAACATGCTAGAGACGCGAGCCTAGACACAAACGAAGTTACTGAACTGCAGCAAAGATAGATCACAAGGAGAGAAATAGCACCAAAAGAAAACCTCTTCTTTTCTTCTCTTTATTTTATTTTTCTTTCTTTATTTCTTTCTTTCTTTTGGAAGTAGCAAAAATGCAGCAGCAAGATCAAACAACTGGCTGGCTGTTTTTACCAAACCCAGCAGACATGCAAATGTGGGCGAATGGGACGAGCTCAGAACGAATTTTGGACCACGATTGGATCTGTTGGAAAGTGCACAAGCTAAGGTTTTCAGATTGTATTTAAACACCCTATTTGGACTTCGGAACAAGAAAATATGGTGTTTTTCTCTTCGTCTTGAAACTGGATTCCGAATCAAATTCTATTTCGAACTTGTGTGGTTTCCTTTTTCTAGATGGAAAGATGGATGTGGCTTAACCCTAAAATCACGTCGTTAGGGTTATGGTGGCAAGCGAAACAATGGAATGTCAAAATCAATTCTGATTTGTGGGAAAAACAAGGAAACCCTAATCTGCAATTGCGACACAAACGTGATAAGAACTCGAAACTCTAAACGACTAGACGCTAAGACCAGCAACTCGACGCAACCAATGCAACTGAAAACACAACAAGCCCTATAACTAAGCAGTGCTAGTAAAAGGCCAAAAAGAGACTAGGGTGCGGTGGGGGAAAAAGTTCTACTATTTTTTTTGGCTTTTTTTGGACTATAGGAGATTAAAACAATGAAGGGATAGAAATCTCTCACCGACAAACCTTGCTCTGATTTCCAACTGATGTGAACCCGTTAGGAAATCAGTGATTGCGGACGCCTCATAGCAGATATGGACATGAGTCCAAATCCATATGAAAGTAGATTTAATAACCTTTCCATCAAGTACTTGAACACCCAAAACGGAGTTCGGATGAAGTCGTGGCGACCATCACAAGTTAACACTTTGCTGCAGTCTGAATCCAGCGTTTCCAAAACGTGTTGGATTTGATCTCTTTCTTTCCTAGGCCAAAAGTGACGTGGTGGTCTGGTGAAGATGTTGGGGATACTTGGACTTGGTCCCCAATCAACTTCTTTGGTCCTCCATGCCTTCCATATATGTTTGGCACTCTTTTTAATCCATGTATTTATTTCTGAAAATGACAATGAACACACATCATGGCGTAGCATCAATTCAATGAATGTAGCAAAGATAGTGATGATATAAGATTGATTCACCTTTTGTTTAAAAGACACTAGTATGGTCACATCCGAGATGGTTATGTCCTCATCAACTTCTCGATCGGAGTACTATAAGTGGGAGGATGCTATTATCACTTGCTACAGGATTGGTGTTCCCATTAAGCCAGTTGTTTAATTTGGAAAAAAAACTCTCTCTTTCCCTATTTTAGTGTGGTTGTGGAAATTGAAGCGAGATCATTATCAAGGTGAGGATTATTGCACTTCTTGGGTGGAGTTGAAGGAATTATTACAACATAAATTTGATCCGCCAATTGATGACAATTTCTGTCCACTCAATGTCGAAAAGGTAGTACGAAATGCAATTGGAAAACTCACTTTTCCAAATTTGATACCTGATAAATGTGGCCACACTACTACAGCAGAGTGTCCTGCAATTTTGCCTATACCACAACTGGATGTTCGTGAGTTTTCCTGTGACGATCGGCCTAAATTTTAAACCGATGATATTGGTGATACTCCTACACCTGAGATGCAGGTAGTGAGATCTCCTTGTGATGTTGGTATTGAACCTCTGATAGGCGATATCGGTGATGTCTCTGATGGTTTATCTATGATGGCACAGGAAGTACATAGTGATGGTACTACTGTTGATGTGAAAGGCCAGCGCTCTAGTATATTTCAATCTGAATGCAAAATTGAAGATAAGGTATGCAAATTAATTATTAACGGTGGTAGTTTCACAAATGCTATTAGTTCAGATTTGGTGCATGCTTTATCCTTGTCTATGCGCCGGCTTCCAACACCACGTTATATGCAATGGATGAATCAAAGTGGTACACTGAAAATTACACATAAGGCTAGAGTTAAATTTTCAGTTGGAACTTATATTGATACTGTGGATTGTGATGTTGCACCGTTAAGTGTGTGCCATTTATTGTTGGGTCGACCTTGGCGGTTCGATACTGATGCTACTCATGGTGGTTGTTCTAATAATTATTCGTTTGTGCACAAGGGGATTTATCATGTGCTCAAGCCAATGGCAGCGAATGTTATAAAGTCAGCAGTGTTTGCTCCTGTCAAAAAGAAGAAAGCGGCCGTTGAAATTACCCCAATGCCAAGGATGGATTTATTTTCAGAGGGAGAAAATGATGTGGGTGTTGCCCCAACTTTTGCTGCCTGTGAATCTGGCGTTGTGACAAGTAACTGTGGTCCCACCCAAGATATTCCAATAATCACATCTGTCTTCCTGAAATTATTTCAAAGGATTTTCTGCCTGATGTTACAAAATTAATAAATGCTTCTGGTAACACAACAGAGAATGTTGTGCCCTTGGTTCCTCCAATTTACCAAGCTTGTGACCTTGTAATGTTGGATAGTGCAATTAGGGCTGAGGTTTTTGCTCCTGTGAAAGTGAAGCAAAAGACAGCTGAAAATACTACAAAGCCGAGGACGGCTTTGTTTCAAGAAGGGGAGAATGATGAGCCCATGAATCATCAAATTCTTAAACTGGGTTCATTTTGTTTTGATGTGAACAAAAATAAGATGAAGGTTGAAAATATTGATTTTGCTACTTCTATGTCAACCTCTATTATTTTTCACGGAGCTAATTTATCCAAAGAAAAGAAGTTATCTCAGTTTAAGAAGCCGCCAGATACAAAAAGTTGATTATTGGCTCCAATATTGTTAACGTGTGTTGCTAGTGGCTTGATTTAATTAGGAAGGCTAAGTGTGATCATTTGCAATCTAGCCGCATTATTTTAGTATATTTGCTTTTGAATGCAAGTCGTAGCTACTCAAGTTTGTTTCCTTCTAGTTTTGATCCAGGTCACGTGTGCAAATGTTTAGTTGGTCTCGTGTGTGTCCCCAACCAGGTTTTTGCTAGCAGGTCAGGTCGCCTGTTTATTTGAGTCGGACCCAGTCCATGTGCCTGCGTGCGCTTAAACTTGGCGACGGCCCTGTAAACAGATTAGACTGGTTTAACGTTGTTTTCGTCTAGGGTTTCATCTCGAACCAAAGACGAGAGCAGCCGCACGTCTCATCTATCTTGCCGATCCTCCTTGGATTGTGTGGAGTGCATGCTCGAGTCGCTGCGGCCAGGGCACGTCTCGGATTCCTGCCGGAGTTCTCTTCTTCTGATCATGGTTCGTCGCAGCCGTGGGTGGAAGATAAGATGATCCCTGTAATTCTTATCATTGCTCGTTGTTATTGGTGGTTGATTAGTCAATTGGAAAATCCATCTTGTCCATCATACTGTTTGTGTTTTGCATTGATTAATCAACAGACTAGTGTTGGCGTGGATTATACAGCTATTTTGTATTGGGTCCTTTGCTGGTTAAATTAATTCCGTGAGACTCATCTATAGCTGCTGCACTGTGATTGGTTAGCTGGATAAATTACTACTTGTGTTATCGGTTGGAGGAATACACTACTAGAGTTTCTGCTGCTAATTTCAAAGGAAGGGTTAATTTATTTGTATGCACAATATTGGGTAGAAATATCAGAGATTTATTTGTGTAGAGTTTTGTACCGTGGAAGATTAGGACAATTCCCCGGACACGTCGTCGTGTCCTTATCACCTCACGCCCATCTCTAACGTTACCATGGCAGTCCATGCCCGTCTCACGCGCAACAAGGCTACGAGTCGGCAGTCCGACACACTATATGGGGCAGGGCGAGGCGCAGGGGCACCAGTAGACCTGAGCATTTGTGGCCTGGCCAGGCCCGGCCCGTGGGCCCGGCCTGAGCCTGGTGGGTTTTGGGCCGCCCATGCCTTTTAATGGGATGGGACTGGGTAGCGAAAACCAAGCCCAAAAAAATTCGGGCCGGCCCGAGCCGCACAGACGATTAATTTCATTTATTTTTCAACTAAAAAAGAACGGGAAGCCTGAGCCCGCCCACGGCCCGGCCCGGCCCGAGCCCAGTCCGAAAACTCGGTCCGAACTTGCCCATGGAATGGGTGTGGGCATAAATTTTCGGCCTAAAATAAACTAGGCTTTTTTTCGGTCCGGTCCGGATTAAGCCCGGCCCGCACAATGGTCACGTAGATGCAGAACGAGGCCACAATCCGGTGTCTCGCGAGCGGCCGATTCTCTTGCGCACCAGCCGGAATCGCTCTCTATTGCTTGGTCCGCTCGCTGCCACTTGGGTAAGCATGCCGGCCGTTTGATTTGCCGGCCCACACGCCGGCAAAGCAAAGCCATCCTGACACACCTCTCAAACTCATTTGGAATGGATCTTGGATAATTGGATTACCACGTCAACCACTTGATTTTGATTTAGAATGGCATGGGCTCGATTGATTTGGTGTACTGCAAATCAGTGCAAAATTCCACCATGTGATGCAACCCATCGCATCTCATCTCGCGAGTCGCGAGCGTAGTGTCATATGCAGGTGATTCTAGCAGCAGGGGTCAAAGAATAGAGCAGTAAAAGAGAGCAGTAAAAGGCTGTGTTCACATTCACGAAAAAGTACTTTTCCAACAAGTTTTTTCTATTCATCCCACTCACAGAACACGCTTCCCAGTGCACTATTCATCTATTCATCTAGAAAAAGTACTTTTTACTTCCAATCTGAACACAGCACATCCGTCGATTTGAATTGAAATCTAGTACCCACGGATTGACAGCCAGTTCGCGCCGCCGTCTCTCCAGGCGCCTATGCCTCCTCGCTCCGCCCCTGCAGATGCCAACGACCCGCACGGCCCCTGTGGCTGCAGCAGCGGGGGATCTAGGGATAAGCTCAACGATTGCGTCTGGTCGACAGCACCAGTCCATGGAGGCATGGAGCTCCTCGCCGCCATCGCCTCTGCCGGCGGCGGCTCCACACGGGAAGCCATGATCCAGGAAGGCGCCGTTGAGTCCTTCATCCGCGTGCTTGCCCCGTCCTCCCCTCCGCGCCATCGACGCGGTCTGCATCTCGACGTGGACCTCGATGGGCGTCGGCAGCGTTGGTCGGAGCAGGCGGCGGCGACCGGTCAAGAGAATTGAAGATGAGGAGAGAAGCGGATGACATGTGGGCCCGTGACACGTTGGACAGATGACCTGTCAACAGCTCGAACAAGGTTGAATTTACGTCAGGGAGGTTGGCTGTTCGGTTTCAGAAATTCAAGGCATAAAACATACTGTACGAGGTAAAAACATGTACTGAGCCCATAGTTCAGGGGAGTGAATAGGACTTTTTCCAATTTTGGTGCCATGTCGCGCTGGGCGTATGGGCCGCCCATTTGGCCGTCCATACGCAACAACATTGGAGCAACTCCTAGAATTCTGAAATTTCAAGAACCACAAAAAGTTAGGGACTCCGATCTGAGAATGGCGTATGCTTGCGAACGGCAAATGAAAACCAACCGCAAATCGAAGGGATACACTCCAGCAATCAGGCATAACAACGCATGCCCATATAAGCACATTGTATGAAATTAAGCGTTCAACTAATATTTAGCAATGCCAGAAGCCCAGAACGGACAAATGACATTTTAGTTGCGCACCCAGAAATTGGAAAAGAACAGACATCCTGCTTGATCGTCACTGGCTCACTGCTACTTCGTGGCAACACGACTCAGGGTGTGTTTAGATTGTAGGAAAAAACACTGTAGCATAAGAAAAACACTGTAGCATTCGCTGTGAAACGTGTTTTGTGAGGGAGAAATAGTGAAAAGTTGAAATGAATAGTGAAAAGTTGAAATGAATAGCTGAACATGGCCTCAACGAATTGAGAACAGACTCAACAGAGCCATGGTCGCCAATGCAGCTTATGCAAACTGCAGCGGACGCCTAAAAGGGTCTTGCTAAAATGCTACAAGAGGAAAACGTTGTCGCGCTCGATCACCGGCTTCGCATGAAGCTGAGGGCCGCGGTGTGCAGATTTGTGTCAATGTGGATCACTGGGCGCCACGGCGACGCTTGCCGGCCAACGCGCCCTTGGATCCTTCAGCCTTGATCACCTTTTTCCCGAGCTCCCGCTCGTACGCCAGCGCCTGCCGCGCCTCGGCGAGCTCCCTCGCCTTCGCCTTGCCGAGCTCCTCCTCCAGCTTACTGATCTGCCCTTGGCCTGAACGAGAGCCCTCTCCTTCGCCTGGAGCTCTGAACGAAGAGCCTCTCCGCTAGGTCCACCACCACAAGCAACAGGCGCCGTCGACACAGCTTTCTTCTTCTTGGCCGGAGGCGATGGCTGGACACGGGAAGCCTCCGTCCCTGCACAATGGCGTACAAAACAACCAAACCATTTCTAGATTTGGACTGCAAAATTTCTGTTCCTGGAACACGTACATGGACGGCTACTTACCAGAACACGTGGCACGCGGCTTATCTTGGCGGCGACGAGGTTGCTCTCCGACAGGTACGTCTTGAGGTCGACGACGCCGTGGCCCTGCGCCAGGCGGCGTGCCACGCCCGCTTCCGCCTCGGTGAGCACCGGGTCGCTAGTGGCCTCCTTTGACGGGGCGCCCCAGCGCACGGGGCAGCGCCACGGCGAGCCGGGGGGTGGCGACACGAGCAGGAATTCCTCCTTCCACGTCTTGGTGGAGTTTGGGAGCCCCGTGAAGAGCGCCGGCACGCTCTCACGGCCGCGGAGGGAGTACCAGCCCTTGGCCTTGGGCAGCGGCGCCAGGGCAAAGAAGTGGCGAAACACGGGCAGCGACGGCGCGCCAGCGCCGCGGAAGTGGCAAAGCACGGCGAAGGCCACGAGGACGCGCCAGCCGTTGGGCGCCAGCTGCGACGGCGCGATGCCGTAGTGCGCGAGCGCGCCGGCGACGAACGGGTGCAGCGGCAGGCGCATCCCCGCCGCGAACGCCTGCGAGTAGACGCAGATCGGCACCGCCGACGCGGCCGCCCCGCCCCGCCCCCTTGGCTGCGGCGGCGGGTCGCACGCGGCCTGGGAGGCGCCTGCGGGGATCAGGCCAAACCCCTCGGGGATGCCGTACCTGGCGCGGAGGCCGGCGAGGGACTCCTGCGTGCGCAGCGTGGAGCGGAACGGCTCCGCCGCGGGCCAGGAGAGCGCGGTCCCGTCGTCTCCATTGTGGACGCGGCGGCCTCCTGCGGCCCCTCCCCCGCCCTGTGGCCGAGGCTGCTTCGCGGGCTTGACGTCCTCCACCACGCCGGGAAAGCCGTAGGCGGCCTCGTCGCGGCGCCAGTGCTCCACCACGGCCGGCTTGACGTCGCCGTCGTCGTGGTCGAAGAAGGCGTCGTAGGAGTCAGCGTAGCGGCGGTAGGTGGAGGCGGCGGAGGAGGTGGAGTGGTACTGGTGCCACGACATGGCGCCGGAGAGTTTCTCCTGTGTGGAGAGGAGAGGAGCCGAGGGGAGATCAAAAGTCGGGAGACGAGGTGAGGGGCCGCGGGGCGTGGCGAGATTGGTGGGGGTTAACGTTGGTGCGGCCGTGCGGAGGCGGTTGGGTTTTGGGTTCCTTCCGGTGGAAGATTTGGTGGTTTTGGGAAACCGATCGGCCGCGCGGATTGGCTTCCAGAAGAAGGCTGACGATTTCTAGGAGTACTGGCTTCCAGATATTTGCGGCTTTCTTGTTTCGATTTTGAATTTTGAAATTACGTGGCATCGACCGTTTAAATAGTGTTGTACGGTTGTGGTTAATAATTACTACTGCCTTTCTCCCTTTCTGATTGATAATTTTAGACTATATATAAAAATATATCAAAATCTATGCTGCAATATAAATATCATTATATATATATATATTTATATCTAGTTTTTATAAAAAATATTTAAATATTTAAACGTTGCATGTATTTTTGACAAATTTGACCAAACTAATGGCACAAACACCCAAAACGATATTTATTTACGAAAAGAGAGAGTACTCCATAGCAGTTTTTATGTGGGGCAGGGTAGTCACTTGTCCGCAAGGACAATGTTAACGGCTCTTAGGCGCGTCAATTGTGAACCACAAACACACAGATTATTGTAGCTGTAGCTCTTTCCTTAGGTAGCGTTTGGATGTAGATATTGGCTGCTGCGAATGCCGACTGTTTGGATGACTTAGAATTCACAATCGGAATTCACCCAACACAAATTCCCCTGTCTCAATGCGCAGGCTGACCCCTCCGTATTGGGTGGTATTCCCTTTCCATCTGCATCCAAACAATGGCTTTAATATTATAACTCAGGCCCCTAAGAAAATACTATTCATTCTATTTTTTTACTATTCATCAACTTTTCACGAAACACGCTTCCCAACAAGTGCTACATCACAAAACACGCTTCCCAACAAGTGCTACGGTGTTTTTTTCAGCTACAGTATTTTTTACCCCAATCTGAACACAATCTCAATACCAATACTACTTTGATTTGGCATTTGGCCATGTTCAGATTCCCAACTATTCACTATTCGTTCCAACTTTTCACTATTCATTCTAACTTTTCACTATTGCTCCCTCACAAAACATGTTTCCCAGCGAATGGTAGAGTGTTTTTATGATGCTACAGTGTTTTTTCTACAATCTAAACACACCCTTTGAACCAATTCAATGCGAAGGCTCCCAATATCAACATTCAAACAGAGCCTTGGAGTATTCCCCAAGGTTTATCGATACGTGGATCGTCAAATAAGTACATAAAACAATTTGCAAAAAGACATCATTATGTGTCATGGAATGCTAGATGCTCAGATGCATGGTAGTAGCTGAATCATCCTCACCACCGGAGTTGGCCATGATTATAATTGGCGTGGCATGATAGGACCTCCATCGTGGAGGTTTGAACAATGAGTGCATTGAATGGTATAATAATTATACATTCTCTAAATGGTAACCTCTACCACTAGTAAATACATGGTACCAGAAGGTGAAATAATAAATGATAACATACTCCAAATCATAAGCATGCATATATATATATACATATATATATACATATATATACATATATATATATATATCCATATATACATATATATATAGCGCCCGACTATTGAGAGCCTATAGGCTCTGAATAGTTGTTCGGCGCCTCACACAGTGCTGTAAACTGGGACCCTGCGCCAGACCGATGACTCACAGGCTCCCAACGCGTCAACATGCAGGGGGAAGGCATCCCAACCTTTCAGCTGGTGCCACGTGCACGCTGCACCTCCTAACATGTGCATGCGAGCATGCTGGTTTGTTTTGAACTGCCTGACGCATCTGACACCTAGAGCATGCATGCAGGTTGGGCTATTTGTTTTGGTTTTTAGGCTATAATTCTTCAACCGAGGATCTAATTCTTAAACGGTTTTGACCATAAAATCCGTGATATTTTTATGCACATTTTAAGATCCATTTTAAACCTATTTTGAAAAAGAATAAATTTAAAATATACAGGAGCATAGAAACTAAAGGGTATGATCATACAAACCTATGCAAACGATCATAGGAACACCAAAAGCAACCAACGAGCATATAAACACTTGGACGAGATCATAAAAACGTATCTATGATAAACAACAGAGTATGTATATATGATGGATGCAACTTAAATTGCAGCAAGGAATGATCCTATCATTTGAGCTTTTCACGGCCCAGGTAAGTAAGGTACAACTTAAAATACAACTCACAAACGGTTTTCACCACAAGACTCGTGACATTTTTATGCACAGTTTGAGAACCATTGTGAATATTTGTTTTTGAATTTTTCAAGATCATAGAAACACACTAAAACCATCATAGAAACTGTAATAATGATTTATATGCTCTTCTCTGTGGTTTCCATGATGTGTTGGGTGGTTAATATGCTCTCTGAGTTGTCACTGCTATGCTCTCGATATTCTATTCTAAGTTTCCTGGATTATATGCTCCATCCCCTAGGTTATATGCTATATTATGTGGATTGTATGTTGTGGACAATGAGGTAGCTGATGTCTATGATGTTTGGTGTACGCTATATGAGGTACGCCGAGGTTTATATGACCATAGTTAGAGTTTATATGAGCACTGGTATAGTGTGTGCGGTGGCTTTGCATTAGCGAGGAGTGTGTCAAATAGCAGTAAGGAGGAATTCCATGCCTGGTCATAGGAGAACCATCCATATTTAGCGGCAAATATATCATGGACCAGCAAACGTGCATGGTCATAAGTAGCCAAGTTACATAAGTAGCAAACTAGTAGTTAACAGAAGTAGCCATATTATAATTAGGCATACAACAACATCATTCTCATAGTATAGATGTTCATCAACTATCCCTCTGGTGTTGGAAGCTCAACAGCACTGGCGGGAGGTCATCGACATTGTTGCAGTGGTGGAACATCAGGTAGCTAAGTGCTTCACGTCTGAGGTCTTCAGTCTCCTCCTGAGCCAAGTAAACAAAATGTCATATAACAATAGTGAATGTGTCATATAAAGTTAAGAGAATGTCATATATCTGTCACATGATGTATGTCATATAAATATTTTGGGTGGTTTATTTTGAGGTCCATTTTGTATGCTTGTAATGATGGTTGATATGCTCTTTTTCATGATTTCTATGATGTATTGGGTGCTTTATATGCTCTTGAGACGGTATCATATAATCATGTTCAGGTATCATAGAAACTGCAACAGCACGTTGGCAACAGGCACATTATACGACTAGCACGCACGTGTCTTGTCATCGTTGTACACACATACAAACCATAGAATATATCATATAAACCATGGGATGGAGCATATAATCCACGAAACCGTCAGTGCGCAGCATACAAACCATAGGATATATCATATAAACCACGGGATGGAGCATCTAAGCCACGAAACAGTCAGTGTGCAGCATACAAACCACAGAATATATCATATTAACCGAGGTATGGAGCATATAAACAACGAATCTGTCAGTGCGCTTGGCTCCTCGGGTCTGTCACGCGGGCTAGCACTGTCATGCTTGTGTCTGGTCATCATCGGGTGGCCGGTCTGGCCCATCGCGACCGCTCCTCGTATTCTCACAACATACAAACTACAACATATATCATATAACCCAGGGGATGGAGCATATAAAATAGGAGCGGTTCAAAAGAATACCATGTTGAGACCATATAAACTACCCAGTACATCATATAAACTATTTACAATAGAGCATAGAATTAGTAGGAGGAAATCATAGGAAAGTGTTTATGAGCACTGGGTTTTAGTGAGCATATGAGCAAAGATCCAGCATACCAACACAAACCAAAGAGCGAAACGAGTAATGTTTAGCTACACTAGGCTGCAGATTTTATGAGGCATTTACACAAACATAGAGCATGCACTCGAGGTGAGAAGGAGGCACCAGTACACCAGGCCGGGAAGCTGCGCTCCAGTCCTCCGACGCTTGCAGGCCGACGAGCACGAGGGATCCAACGCAGCACGGCGGCCCCTACCGCGAGCACCGTAGTGATGACGTCCTGCACGATGATGAGAGAAGCGGAGTCGTCGCCCACCACCACGGCCGTGGCGACAGCGGCCACGAGCAGCAGCAACGAGACTCCGGAGCACCCCTGGTGGTGCGCGGTGGCTTGAGTGGTAGGCATCCCACGTGGGCGTCGTTCCCAAGTGCCGGATCTGCACCGTGCCGCCATTGCTAGAGCTCTCCTGCGCCGCCGCGGCCTGCCTGAGCTTCACAATGTGAGGAGGGAGAGAGGAGAGAGAATGGAAATTTTGAAATGAACAGGAGGGACAGGGGGGATGGGGGTGGCTGATATTTGTTGACCGTTGTGGGACCCACACGTGTACAGGTTGGTTGGTTGGGTCGCACCAAATGGCCCGCTGGTCTGCTTGGCTCGTTGGGGTGGCCGAGGCTTCCAATAACTAATGGAAGCCTATAGGCTCCCAATATATATACTCTATATATATATATACATATATACATATATATATATATACATATATACATTTATATATATATAGAGGACGAGTTTTCCTACACCCGCGTGTAGCTACACCCATGTGTGTATCTCATAAATTACAATGTATTTTTTCATACTTGACGTTTCTAAATAAAGTATATACACATACATGATTTTTAAAAGTGGTATGCGGTCATACTTTTTTCATTAATGAAGTATGTGGACATACTTCTTTTCCTATACAAGAAATGTAGTATATCATAAAGTGCAAAAACATATGAGTTGCACTCAAATTTTTTCATGGTTTGCACTTTGATAAATCTTATTTTAGGTATGTGTACATACTCAAAATAATAAATAAGTATGTACACATACCTAACATTGTTTTTGGACATGGGTGTAGCTACACGTGGGTGTAGAAAGGATTTATCCTATATATATATATAGCGCTCGACTATTGGGAGCCTATAGGCTTCGAATAGTTATCGAGAGCCTAGAGACAGAGCTGTCACTGGGACCGAGCCCAGACACTAGCGTGCCATAGACACACCACATCTCACCTGCCACCTGACGCATGCATGCAGCCTGCACCATCCCACCTCCCACTTTTTCTCCAACGTTTTCTTTTGGTTTTTTTGCTATGATTCTTTACTCGAAGATCCAATTTATAAACTATTTTCACCATTAGATTCGTGACATTTTTATGCACGGTTTGAGATCCATTGTGAATATTTTTTTAAAAAAATTAAATTCCAATTCATACGATCATACAAACATACGGAGATGATCATAGAAACTGGTTCAAGTATAGAAACATATGGACATGAGTATATATAATGTATGACCACATCATGAAGTATGTATGATCGAGCACACATGTATGTATGACCATGCACAAGCTTGTGTATGATTGTATGCTCCATAGAAACCTGTTTCGAGCGTCATAGAAACATGTCCTTCTAATCATAGAACTCCAGCCCACTGTCATAGAAATATATTCTTCTGGTCATAGAACTCCAAACCACTGTCATAGAAACTTTTTCTTCTAGTCATAGAACACCAGCCCACTATGGGGGGAAGGTTAAGTCTAGTATAGAGAGTCTTAGCTCGAATATATGATTAGTCGTGACATATATATGATTAGAGTGGTACTTTCTATGACCTGCATTTTACTCAGCTTGAATATATGATTAGTCGTGACATATATATGATCAGAGCAGTACTTTATATGACATACATTTTAAGAAGGAAAAAGTGTTTTTGGCTTCTATTATGTACAATATAGAGCCATAAACCATGGAACCCCAAAACCATGCCTGGTAGGGGAGGTGTTTGGTCTAGTATATAGAGTCTCAGCTTCAATATATGATTAGTCGTGTCATATATATGATCAGAGCGGAACTTTCTATGATAGGCATTTTTAGTAGACAAAAAAAGAGTTGAAGGTTTCTATTATGGTCATACGTTTCTGCGCTCGAAGCTGTTTCTATAGTGCTAACAGTATGTTTCTATAACCACGTAAGTTTTGAATTCAAAATATTATGCAGCAACACTTTATATACCCATATGCTCATGCTCGTATGTTTCTATGCTCGTGTCACTACGTTTGTATGATCATGTCCATACGTTTCTGTGCTCGACACAGTTTATATGGTCATGTCAGTATGTTTGTATGACCACACAAATTTTGAATTAAAAAAATTCAAAAAAATATTCACAATGGATCTCAAACTATGTATAAAAATGTCACGAATCTTATGGTGAAAACTGTTTGTGAGTTGGATCTTCGAGTGAAAAATTATAGACATTAAACTAAGTGGTAAATGTGGCTTGAATGCATGCATATGTCAGATGCATGGGAGGTGGAGAGGTGGCAGGACAGGTGGTTCTTGCATGCATGCATCCATGCATGAGTTAGGTGGGGCGTGAGGTGCATGGGAGGTGGATGTGGCAGGAGATGTGTCTAGGCTTCCGATAGGCTCCCAATATATATACTGCGCTCGACCATTGGGAGCCTATAGGCTCCGAATAGTTATCGAGAGCCTAGAGACAGAGCTGCCACTGGGACCGAGCCCAGACACTAGCGTGCCACAGACACGCCACATCTTACCTGCCACCGGACGCATGCATGCAGCCTGCACCATCCCACCTCCCACCTTTTCTCCAACGTTTTCTTTTGGTTTGTTTGCTATGATTCTTTACTCGAAGATCCAATTTATAAACTATTTTCACCATTAGATTCGTGACATTTTTATGCACGGTTTGAGATCCATTGTGAATATTTTTTTAAAAAAATTAAATTCCAATTCATACGATCATACAAACATACGGAGATGATCATAGAAACTGGTTCAAGTATAGAAACATATGGACATGAGCATATATAATGTATGACCACATCATAAAGTATGTATGATCGAGCACACATGTATGTATGACCATGCACAAGCTTGTGTATGATTGTATGCTCCATAGAAACCTGTTTCGAGCGTCATAGAAACATGTCCTTCTAGTCATAGAACTCCAGCCCACTGTCATAGAAATATATTCTTCTGGTCATAGAACTCCAAACCACTGTCATAGAAACTTTTTCTTCTAGTCATAGAACACCAGCCCACTATGGGGGGAAGGTTAAGTCTAGTATAGAGAGTCTTAGCTCGAATATATGATTAGTCGTGACATATATATGATTAGAGTGGTACTTTCTATGACGTGCATTTTACTCAGCTTGAATATATGATTAGTCGTGACATATATATGATCAGAGCAGTACTTTATATGGCATACATTTTAAGAAGGAAAAAAATGTTTTTGGCTTCTATTATGTACAGTATAGAGCCATAAACCATGGAATCCCAAAACCATGCTTGGTAGGGGGTGTTTGGTGTAGTATATAGAGTCTCAGCTTCAATATATGATTTGTCATATATACGATCAGAGCGGAACTTTCGATGATAGGCATTTTTAGTAGACAAAAAAAAGAGTTGAAGGTTTCTATTATGGTCATATGTTTGTGCGCTCGAAGCTGTTTCTATAGTGCTAACAGTATGTTTCTATAACCACGTAAGTTTTGAATTCAAAATATTATGCAGCAACACTTTATATGCCCAAGTATATATATTTCTATGCTCATGCTCGTATTTTTCTATGCTCGTGTCACTACGTTTGTATGATCATGTCCATACGTTTCTGTGCTCGACACAATTTATATGATCATGTCAGTATGTTTGTATGACCACACAAATTTTGAATTAAAAAAATTCAAAAAAATATTCACAATGGATCTCAAACTATGTATAAAAATGTCACGAATCTTATGGTGAAAACTGTTTGTGAGTTGGATCTTCGAGTGAAAAATTATAGACATTAAACTAAGTGGTAAATGTGGCTTGAATGCATGCATATGTCAGATGCATGGGAGGTGGAGAGGTGGCAGGACAGGTGGTTCTTGCATGCATGCATCCATGCATGAGTTAGGTGGGGCGTGAGGTGCATGGGAGGTGGATGTGGCAGGAGATGTGTCTAGGCTTCCGATAGTTATCGGAAGCCTATAGGCTCCCAATATACATACGGTGTGTGTGTGTGTGTGTGTATATATGAGGCGATTTACAACGCAAGGTTGAAGGACATCTTCTATGACACTTATGTGGTTCCAGGTAAGACGGATTCTGCTCATTGTGAACAAAAGTTTATACTTTCACGTTCCATACACCTTATGCTCATTCGTGGTACTTTCTATTTTGCAGCTTCTGTCCTGAATCCGAGGTATGCCTATACGTTTATTCCAAGTCCAGAAATGTGGAGTACACTGAAGGATGCTTTTCAGCACATGACCGATATCTCGAGCGCCGTCCAGGCATTGCAAGAGGCTGAGCTGTTTCGACAGAAACGTGGTGAATTTGGCACACAATTGGCACAACAAATGGCGCATGACCCAAAGACAACTGCATCTTCTTGGTGGATGATAAACGGGAACAAAACTCCCAGGCTGCAGACCCTTGCTTTGCGGCTTGTTGCTCAATGTTGTTCGTCAAGTGGATGCGAGCGGAACTGGAGTACTTTTGCCTTGCTGCATACAAAGGTTCGCAATCGGTTGTCACACAAAAAACTGAACAAGCTTGTCTATGTCAACTACAACCTACGCCTGCGACTTGCGGATGTTGCCGATCCTCCACGGGATCAAGAAGATTTCATTGAGCAGCTAGCCCATCTTTCATTCTATGAGCCTAAAAATCCAGTGCGGGAATGGATGGAATATGGAAGGTCAAACAAAGCTCCTGTTCTAGACGAGGACGACGATGAAGGTGACACGCCGCTTCCCTCTAATATTGTCGCTGATAAAATAAATCCGGCGGACCTCCATACTTCTACAGGGGAAGATTGCATCAGTGATTGGGCACAGCGACATGTGGGTGACACTCATGTAGGGAAGCGGAAGTACCACATCGCGCCTAGCAAGGTTATCCCGAAGCGCCAACGAGGCCAGGCAACGGGAAAAGGGAAACAGAAAGAAATAGAAGTCCTGAGCGATGAAGACACTGATGATGGTGAGGGTGATAAAAGCCCAGAGTATCAGGAGTCTCAGGACAGCAGCTTTGGCGATGATGGTGATGATAGTAATGATGGTGATGGTAGCAGTGATGGTGATGATAGCAATGATGGTGGTGGCAGTGGTGGCGGCAGTGGCGGTGCTACTGGCGGTGGAGAGGGCGGAGGCGTGTCACCTTCAAACCCACCTGCTGGTCTCCATTTTACAGGTACCAAGTGTACGTATATATGAACATGTTTTTATTATTTTGACTTATGAGTATTAATTATACTATGTGGTTCATTGCAGGGGAGACTGAGTTCACACATGCAACCCAGGACATTGACCATGGAGCACCGATGTCGCAGAGGAGAACGGTTGGACCGACGGATTACGACTCTCCACAGTTCTCTTCTAGCTCCTCCTACAGGGAATCCTCACAGTCTAGTTATCACTATCCTATACCGGAGTTGAGCATGCAGCCACCGATGAGATGGGTGTACGAATGGCAAGATCCTCATTGGTATAATATGTTACTTCAGGAATGGCAGACGACATCGGCCTGGACGGGCCAAACTTGGCAAGAGTTCAAAGCTGAGTTGCTTGTAAGGCAGGGTTTGAATGTGATGTCCACCGCGGAGTATGAAATGGCCTCGCGATGCTACCGTTGAACAATTATTTGTATGAGAGGACTACTAAACTAACTATTTGTATTAACAATTATTTGTATCAGAGGACTACTGAACTATTTGCATGGACATTTGTACTATGTTTGTATGTACAATTATATGTATGGATGTTTGTCTATATTTTTAGTTATTTTTTTCCTTAATTTACGCATATTTCATGCCAAATTTTTGCTGTCCATCGAACCGGTTCAAACCGGTCGGTAACCGGTTCAAACCGGTCGGTTACCGACCCAAACCGAGCGGTTAGGGTTGTCCACAAAACCGGTCGGTAACCGGCTCAAACCGGTCGGTAACCGGTCAAACCGAGCGGTTAGCCGCCAAAAACCGAATACACGGGGGATTTGAATTCAAAATTTGAATTTGACCGGTTTCCACCGGTTACCGGTCAAACCGGTCCGGTAAACCGCTACCGCCGGGCGGCGGTTACCGGACCCGGTTCGGTTAGGTAAACCCTGATGACGCGACGCTGATCCAGATCGACGGGGCGAGGGCGGATGCGAGGGGGCGACGAGATGGCGGGGGACCGGAGGACGGAGGTTCCGCAGAACGCCGTTTTTTTGCCGCGACGAAAGGAAAGAGGCTAGATCATGGTATTTCGAAAGATCGTGTGCGACACCTGGCACGAAGCGGACAAGGCGAGTACGACGAAACGAAACCATAGGAGGTGGGGCGACGGACAACGTACCACAATTTTAACCTCCTTACATGCTTTTTAAGAGTACTATATTTATGCCCGTGCGTTGCTACAGGACAAGATACAAGAGCTGACAGGTAGGTACACCATAAACCAGGACGAACCAAAAAAGCACACATTTTATGTGCTTCATAGCTTTATGCCCGTGCGTTGCTACGGGACAAGATACAAGAGCTGATAGGTAGGTACACCATAAACCAGGACGAACCAAGAAAACACACATTTTATGTGCTTCATATAATATAAACATGAGTTACATGGTGTTCAGCTACTAAGCAATATAATATTTTGAGGCTAATAAGCAATATATATCATAAACCCCTAGGTACTCCTCCGTTGTTCAACCGACATTGCTACATATCTTGCTCTATCTCTTTGTCTTCTTTTTCTCTACGCGCCTCTTCTCTTGCATCTACATTGGAAGATTTTTACATGACGCTTATAATAATTTTCAGTTTTGTTCGCCAGATCACAAGTCTAGCTCGATAATTACCTTGATCGACGGTGTTTGTCAAGTCTCGTAAAGGTGTTGCACCAAACTCTCTAGACTCCATCGGTTTCAGTCCTGCATGATGGAAATGTGTTATTGGATGAAGACAGCTGGTGAATAAAACTTTTTTATGTAGACGTATAGAAAGAGCTGCCCTTAGGTCAACATAACCGTGCTGCTCTTAGATCAACAGCATACAGAAAGAGCAGATGGAGGAATCACTGCTCGTCAGATCACATGTGCTCCATGGGCATACAATCTACTCGAGATTTTCATTTTATATAGTGCAACTGATGGCAGCTGCTAAAATAGCATCTCATGACCAACAGTTGGATATAAAAAAAAATTACAAGATGCTACCAGAATCGATCTATAAGAAATATTCACAATCAATCTCAAAACCATATAACTGCTTGTGCATTGAACTGTCTTCTAGGATAATAGATCGATTATGCAGTTCACTCAAAATTTACCGCGTACCAGATTATGCAGGGCACAAGAAATAGAATAGTCGACGGAGCACCGACGTAGATTAGATATAGCAGGGACTGGGATTGCTGCTCGTCACATCACAAGCCATGCGTAGGAACAATGTCTGGCTGCACTGTTCAGGTTTTCCTGGGCAACGCACATAAGGCAAAACCAGAATAAAAACTGATGCAGGCGGTCACAACTGAGCGATTGATTCGTATGGGAGAGAGGCGGTGGTATACTGGGATACGAACCTTTCACCGACAGAAGTTATCAACAAACGTTAGACGGACGAAACTTAAGACGACGGAAGGTTGCACGAAAAAAATCTCTCGGACCAGCGTGCTCGGCTGCTCGGCCGTGACCACTAATCGACCAGCTCCTGCGCCTCCTCTCCCTTCTCCACCAACAGAGGATGGAGCTGTGCGGAGATCGCCTGGAGGTCCTTATCTCTGGGCGTTAGGATTGAAGACGAAACCCCGTGATCAGTTCCTGCGCCTCCTTTCCTTCACCTCAACGTGCTGCGAGCCTGCAACGCTGGGGAAATCAGATAAAAGGCGAGGTGCGGTCCGAGAGGCAGGCCTTGCGACGTCGTGGAGGGGATGCGAAAGGGGCGTCGTGGTCGTACGGACGTCGGCGCCGCCGCTACCAGAAGGAACGACGTCGTGGAGGGGATGCGATGGATGGCAGGCCATCGCTCGGCGTCGGGGGAGTCCGACGATGATGTTGACGTCGGCTTCGGGTGTGAGGGACTTTGTACGACAACGGACGATGGAACAGGTGACGTGCGGTGTCGACCGGAGGGGAGTCGGGCGACGGTGGATGGCAGGTGGATCGGTTTCCTTATGAGATTGAGATCGCGAGATTTTCGGTGGGAGGAGTTGACGGCACACGGAGGGGGAGGGCGACAGATGAGATCGCGAGATTTTCGCTGGGGTTGGGGTCGTTTGATTTGCAGTGGACAGTATTGATTTTAAGCGGACGTATGGTGTATCCAGAGGACGTACCATGGTGTGGCTGTGGTGAAGCTGGGGGACACGACATCCCTTGCACTCTTTTTAGGAGTAGATATATATATATAGTAACTCTATATTGTACCCTGGGTACCAAATAATATCCGGTACCCAGCCATCCCCGAGCCCCCCGATCCAATTCCAGTGCCCCTTTACCTGGTCTGGCTTTTTCTCGCTCCGCGCTGAGCCGCTGACCACAACTGCCCCATCCGTGCCGGTTCGGACGTCAGTTTTATCCCCGGTGTTATTTCCACTCCGAATAGATCGTGGGCGATTCGGTTCCCCACCTCTCGCGACGCGCACCGCCGGCGATCCTCCTGCTCCTGGAGATTCAGTCCCATGCTCCCCCACGGCCGGCAAGCTGCAGTCATTGCACGGGGATCCTGTTTGTCCCCTCCTGGCGCTCCGGCGCTCCGCTGATAGTCTCCGACCGGCGCCGTCCCTCCTCCTGCCGTGCTGGTGAGCCTCCCGTATCCGCTCCGCATCCTCCAACTCCCATCCGGCCGTACTGACAGATGTTGTGCCGCCGTCCGGCCATCCCCTTTGTGCCACTAACACATAGGCACACCATAGCGAGCAGTGAGTGGACACATGGAAGATTCGTCAACCTCGGACGGTGCGAATGGTGGCCCAGCTGAGGCTCACCGCAAGCATGATGGGGGAGGCAATCTTGGAAGACCCTGCGTGGCGCAACTGTCTACCTATCACCCCTCGATCGAGATGCGACCAATGCTTCCCCTAGCGCCAGGGCCTGTGCGGCCCTGCATCCAGCGTGGTTCATCCAGGTTGAAGCTCCAGTTCCTTTCTCGGTGATGGCGACAGGCTGATAGCAGATCTGGGCCAAATGAACGTGCAAGCGAGGTTGAAGGGCACAAGATCCCGTAGCTAGGTAAGTATAAATCTTGCTTCGTCCGTCCATAAGCTGATTTTCTTATATTTGATTGATCTATTCTCTGATCGAGCGAGTTAATTTGATCGAATTTGATTTGGTCCCCTGCAGCCCTGATCGTGCGTGCAGATGTGGATGCATGTGGTGCTGGAATGGCATGGCATTCTGTATCAGGGCCCATCTGAATGGCGATTTAAACATGGCGTCTGAGTACTTGATTTAGGCATAGCTGTTGGTTGCAGGGCATTACTCCCAATATTCTTGCATTGATGTTGATTTGTACCACTTTTATCATATACACATACACCACATTTCACATGCACCACTGCTGATTCCTGTCCGTGACCAACGTGCTGGGAGACAAAGCGAAGATGCTATTAAGTTCTGTGAAGCCCCCAATCTGTGCGGGTTTCGACCTGAACATAGCATGTAAAGCTCCCTTTGCTGAGGTACTAAGCGTCAGGGCCCTCCTTCCTTGGAAAATTTTCGAGCAATTTTCAGATTCCTTGCTGCTAGTTTGTTTCACTCCGGTTCATTTTACTTCAGCTCTTGTATGAGATGTGTTTTTTGGAACTGTTGTCTTCTGTGGATTAATTTTTAATTGATTACTGTCGGGTACCTGTAAAAGGGGTACCCTAACTTAGGCCCAAAACTACTCGGTAAATAGGCCCACTAACGAAGTTGGCCTAGCTCTGCATCCCAGCAAAGGCCCACCACAACAACTCCTCCTCAGCGTCCGTCCCGCTCGAGGTGGACGACCACCCTCGAGTGGGGATGTCCGTGACAATCGAGGCTCAGCGGCCTCGAGGGAGACGTTCACCCTCGAGCGGGTGATTTCCGTCTCGTTCGAGGTTCGGCAGGCACGAGCTTACGGTCCAAGCTCGAGCTTGCCACACTGGGAACGACGCCCAAGGCTCTGCGACCCATCACTCCAAGTCATGATGACGCTCCTCTGCAGTCAAAAAATAGGGGAATCACTGCGCCACGCCGCCACCCACGCCCCGGAGAAGACACCGGTCAAATCCACTCGCAACAGTGGACTTCTGAGCGCCATGCTGCACGGCCAGACCTAACTTGGCAGCAGCACTGTGCCAACCACTCCTTTGACTTTGCTCGCCTTGGATGCGCCACCATCCTCAAAGGCGACCCTCGAAGGAGGCTACAGAGACTCGATCTAGACGCCGTACGCAAGTTGCCACCCTTGACGCCGTGAGCCGTCACAAGAAGGAAGGACATCACGTCAGCCACTGCCATGCCGTCAGCCGGAGTTGGAAGGCGCGATTCCCGCTCGCATCGTGCGCGGCATGGGCAGCACAGTGCACTTAGCAACGTCAGCGCCACGAACACATGTACTCGCACCATCCCTCCTTGGTCTATAAAAAGGGGAGGGGAAGCCCATGCAAAAAGGGAAGGGAGAGCAGGTTCACACACAACAGAGCACGGCCAGACGCACTCAAGTCCACACGCGCTAGAACACACACCACTTAGCTAGCGACAGCCGAACTTGGGGACTTAGGAGCTCATCTCCTTCTCCCACCTTGCTTGTAACCCCCTACTACGAGCAACACGAAACTGGTGCTCTGCACCACTGCTGGACGTACGGCCCCGTGGCCGGAACTAGGATAAAAACCCCTGTCTCTTCACCCGCCATCGGGGCCACGAGTGGATTAGCACCGCAATCACTTGTTTGTGCCGGTGTGACCAAATTAGGCACCGACAGTTGGCGCGCCAGGTAGGGGACCAGCGCTGCGCAACTCTCGTTCCCGATGGCGAACTTTGACCAAGGACGGTCCCGCTGGGCGAGAGCAATCTGCTCCCAGTGGGGCAGGAGATCTTGTTCGGGAGCTTACGATTCCAGGCATGTGGCGATGGTTACCACATGCGCATCCTTCAGGAGGAACCAAGCAACCAACTGGAGCCTCCTCATCTGCCACTGGCAGCACCGCGACGACGGAGTCGTCCCGGACCTCGCGTACGACGAGCGCGCGCTGCAAGGCGCGCCGCCGACGTCAGCATCCCCTTTCCCGCGAGGGAAGGGGAGATCCCGCGATCAGGGTCACAGGAGAGGGCTGCTCCCTTCCTCCCGGGACCCATTTCTGCACGACGTGCTACGACGGCACGTCCCTATCCCTATGGGCTACGTGGCCTTACGGCGACGTACGCCTCGCTCGTCCGCACCGCCATGAGTGCATATGATGGCCAGCCAGGCCGTCATCCGGCCTCGGGACGCGACCTCGCCGCTCTGACGCCCGACGATTCCCACACGGAATCGGAAGATGGATATGCCTTTGAGCATGAGCACCCTGGTTGGACTACTCGGGTCTCCGCGACCCAGAGGCCTTTCTGGCCTTCCAAACAGCGGCGGATTATTGCTTCGGCTATTCCGATGATGAGTATGATCCGACCAGGAAGTGTTTCGTCATCAGCGAAGAGCGGGTCAGCGAAGGATCAACGTCGGACCACGATGGCGAGGATGACGACCAGGGAGGCAACGATGGCGCGGATCCAGTGGGCGCACAGCCACCGGATCCGTCGGACCACTTGCCTTCCGAGGACGAGCGGCATCCACGCCGCGGCCACGAGTTGTTCGCCCCCACGACTTGGGAGGTGGCGACGTCTCACCACCGGCACGTTCTGACCACGAGTCGCCCAAACAAGGCCACGAACACAGCACGGACGCACGGCGCGCAGGGCGAGTAGCTCAGGCCCGCATCCTCGCCAAAGGCAAAGGTGACGACCTCGCTCCTAGAACGAGCCAAAAGCTCATCGCGGCGGCCACGCTGCTTCGAGCCATGCTGTAAGCAGCTACCCCCGAGGGGCGAAAGCTGCATCTCGAGGCCCAAAAGTTGGTTGAGAACGCCGCCCGACAGCAGGCCGAGAGCTCAGCCTCCCGCCTTCGACGCTCATCAGCCTCGAACGGCGAACGAGAAGGGGAGTCATCGGTACGCTCACCCCGGCCTAACGGCAGGGCACGAGCACAGTCCCGGGGCGACTCCCACCGGGACATGGCGCGACACCACGTCAGCGAACCACGTGCACCCGAAGCAGGAACACTTCCCGCGAGAGTGCCCGCGAGGTCACGCCTCCGGGACACCCAAGGCGCGATCAACGATGGCAACACCCGCAACACGCTGAACCAAATGAGGCAGCGAGAGGGAGCCTGGACCCACCAACGCGGGCGCACCGACGTTGGGTGGAACCGGGATGCGGCCCCGGAGCCAGCGGGAACGCGGGTGTTTAGTCGCAACATCCGCACCGCCCCGATCCCCCCGCTTCCGACAGCCTACTACCATCACCAAATACTCTGGGAAACGGACCCCAGGGTATGGTTGAACGACTACCACCTAGCATGCCAGCTCGGCGGCGCTACAGATGACGACATGATCATCCGCAATCTGCCACTCCACCTAGCAGATTCCCGCGCGGACATGGCTCGAGCATCTGCCCCCCAACCGGATCCGCGACTGGAACGACCTGGTTGAGAACCTTCGTGGGGAATTTCCAGGGCATCTACGTGCGCCCCGGGAACACGTGAGACCTTCGAGGGTGCAAACAAAAACCCGGCGAATCCTTGAGGGACCTTCATCCGGCGCTTCTCCAAGCACTGCACCGAGCTCCCAACATCACCGACCATCAGATCATCCACTCCTTCCTCGAGAGCACCACATGCTATAGCTTGGTGTGCAAGTTGGTTAGGAGCCCACCCCCCAACGCAAACCGGCTATTCGAGTGGCCTCGAAGTACGCCTCAGGGGAGGAGGCGGCCAACGCCATTTTTAATGATAAGAAGGGAAAGCGTCCCGAGGAAGCGTCCGCGGAGGACGACAAGACAAAGGGCCCCTCGAAGAAGCGGAAGCACGGCAAGAAGGAAAGAAGCTCCGAGCGCCCCGCAAAGCGGGCGACGTCGAAGATGAGGCCCTCGCGGTCGACCCTAACCACAAGGGGCCTCGGGGTCCCCCGCGTGGTGGGGCATTTTCGACGACCTCCTCAAGAAGCCATGCCCGTACCACAAGACCGCGATCGCTCACACTCTCGAGCAGTGTGAGATGCTGCGGAAGTTTTACAACCACATCCCTCGAAAGGATGGCGGTCAGCCCAAGGATGGTGGCGGCAAGGACGACGACGGATACCCCGAGGTGGAAACATGTGTTCTTCATCATGGGAGGCCCCGCAGCCAACCTAAACCTCGACAGCGGAGGAGGGAACGCAGGGAGGTCCTGCTGGCCCGGCCAGCGACCCCCTCATACCTCGACTGGTCTGAGAGACTATCTCGTTCGGTCGTGAAGACCATCCCGACCATATCACCGAACCCAGACAGTATCCCTCGTCGTCGACCCGTCACGGCAACACGCGCTTCTCCAAGGTGCTCATGGACGGCGGCTAACAGCCTCAACATCCTATAATGCTCCACTTTGGAGCTCATGGGAATCGGCACCAGTGAGTTGCGGCCCAACAAGTTCCTCCTTCCATGGAGTTGCGCCCGGAAAACGCGTCCAAACTCTCAGGCAGATCGACCTGCCGTCTGCTTCGGAACCCCGACAAACTTCCGTAAGGAAGTGCTCACTTCGAGGTAGTGGTTTCAAAGGAGCCTACCACGCGATCTTGGGAAGGCCGTGCTACGCCAAGTTCATGGCCATCCCCAACTATACCTACCTCAAGCTGAAAGATGTCAAGGCCTCACGGAGTCATCACGGTCGGCCCAACGGTCGAACACGCCTATGAGTGCGACGTCGAGAGCATTGAGCTCGCGGAGGCTCTCGCCCTCGGACGAGAACCCTCGTTAGCTGATCTGGAGGCGATCGTCAAACACGCCCCCTGACGCCAACGAAGGGCAACCGGGAGCTTCGCGCCCGCTGAGGACACCAAGACTTGTCCCCCTCAACCCCGACAGCCACGACGGCAGGGTGTTGAGGATCAGCTCTCCCTCAGTCACAAATAGGAAGTGGTGCTCGTCGACTGTCTCCGCGCCCACGCTGACATGTTTTGCGTGGAGCCCTCCGACATGCCAGGCATCCGAGGAGGTCGCCGAGCACTCATCTTGATATCGCCCCCACTCCAAGCCGGTCAAACAGCGCTCGCCGTTTCGACGAAGTGAAACGGCGGGGCGATCGGTGAAGAGGTACACAAGCTTTGGGAGGCCGGATTCATCAAGGAAGTTTTTTTATCCGAGTGGCTAGCTAATCCTGTAGTAGTAAAGAAGAAAAATGGGGGAAGTGGAGAATGTGTGTAGATTATCACCAGCTTGAATAAAGCATCCCGAAAGTCCCCATTTCCTTTACCATGTATAGACCAATTGTAGACTCCACGACGGGATGTGAACTTTTATGTTTTCCTTGATGCGTACTCCGGTTACCATCAGATTAAAGAGATGAAGGAGTCCGACCAACTCGCGACTTCCTTTATCAACGTTTGGCATGTATTGCTACGTTACGATGCCCTTCGGCCTTCGAAACGCCGGAGCCACATACCAACGTTGTATGCTCCACGTCTTCGCGGATCATATAGGTTGTATCGTAGAGGCATATGTCGATGATATCGTCGTAAAAACCAGGAAGGCGGACGACCTGGTGCGCGACCTCGAGGTCGTGTTTAGCTGCCTCATGGCGCACGGAGTAAAACTCAACCCTGAGAAGTGCGTCTTCGGTGAAGCCTCGAGGTATGCTCATAATGGGCTTTATTGTCTCCGAACGAGGCATCGAGCCCACCCCGAAAAAGTCACGACGCCAGCAGATGGAACGATCCGCGACCTAAAGGGTGTACAGAGGGTGATGGAATGCCTGACGTCCCTAAGACCGCTTCATCTCTCGCCTCGGGGAGAAGGGGCTACCTCTGTATCGACTTTTGAGGAAGTCGAGCACTTCGCCTGGAACCGCGGAGGCCCAAGAAGCTCTCGATCGACTCAAAAACAGCGTTAATGAACACGCCAATCCTTACCTCACCGAAAGAGGGCGAACCTCTCTTCCTCTATGTCGCAGCGACCACTCAAGTCGTCAGCGCGGTTATAGTGGCGGAAAGAAACGAGGAAGGACACTCTCTGTCGGTCCAGCGACCGGTGTAACCTACATCAGCGAGGTCCTGACCGAGACCAAGACGAGGTATCTCCATGTCAGAAGCTGATCTACGCCATTGTGTTGGCTCGACGTAAACTGACATCTTACATTTTCGAGGCTCACCCGGTGACCGTCGTGTCGTCCTTCCCACTAGGCGAAATCATCCAGAACCGCGAGGTCTCTGGACGAATCTGAAATGGTCAACGGAGCTGATGGGGGAAGCCCTCGCTTATGCGCCAAGGAAAGCCATGAAGTCTCAGACCTTGGCGAACTTCGTAGATGACTGGACCGACACCCCACTCCTCCCCTCGAGTCCAGCCTCGACTGCTGGGAATGTACTCATGGTTCGGTGATGAAAACCGGCGCCGGCGCAGAGGCCTGCTTTTCATTTCCACCCGCCCGCGGGGACACCTTCGATACAGTCGTGCGACTCAACTTCCCCGCCGTCCCAAAACATGGCGAGTATGCAGCCGCTCCTTGCCGCTTGAAATGCGCTTCGAGCTCGCATTAGCGCCTCGACATCCGCGGCGACCCGCAACGGTCTGTGATCAGGTGATGAAGGAATCCAGCTGCCACCGACGAAAAGATGGGGCCATACTGCCAGGCGGTACGTAGGCCTCGAAGACAAGTTCGACGGCATCGAGCTCCACTCACATCGCACGAAGATATAATGAGGAGGCCGATTCGAATTGGCAAAGATCGCGTCAGGGCGAGCCACCGTTCCCTAACGTGTCGCCAAGGACATCGACGGACCCTCGATTACCGTGCCACCTCGGCCCGAGCTCGACCCGCACCCGACACTCGAGCGTCACGCCCTCGACCCACGAAGCACGGAGCTCTTGGTGGATGAGGACGAGCCCATGGGTAACGAGGCTGCACTCGGAAGAGAAGACAAAGCGGAGGCGATGAAAAAAATCGACGAGGCCCGGCGCCTCGAGATTGGCGGAGCCCGTACCTCGACTGGCTCGATCAGGCGTTTTGCCTAACGATCGAACGGAGGCAAGGCGCGTTGCGAGGAAC
>JACEFO010003090.1:0-16248 GCA_015342445.1 Digitaria exilis
GGTCAAACCGGTCCGGTAAACCGCTACCGCCGGGCGGCGGTTACCGGACCCGGTTCGGTTGTAAACCCTGATGACGCGACGCTGATCCAGATCGACGGGGCGAGGGCGATGCGAGGGGCGACGAGATGGCGGGGGGACCGGAGGACGGAGGTTCCGCAGAACGCCGTTTTTTTTGCCGCGACGAAAGGAAAGAGGCTAGATCATGGTATTTCGAAGATCGTGTGCGACACCTGGCACGAAGCGGACAAGGCGAGTACGACGAACGAAACCATAGGAGGTGGGGCGACGGACAACGTACCACAATTTTAACCTCCTTACATGCTTTTTAAGAGTACTATTTATGCCCGTGCGTTGCTACAGGACAAGATACAAGAGCTGACAGGTAGGTACACCATAAACCAGGACGAACCAAAAAAGCACACATTTATGTGCTTCATAGCTTTATGCCCGTGCGTTGCTACGGGACAAGATACAAGAGCTGACAGGTAGTACACCATAAACCAGGACGAACCAAGAAAACACACATTTTATATGCTTCATATAATATAAACATGAGTTACATGGTGTTCAGCTACTAAGCAATATAATATTTTGAGGCTAATAAGCAATATATATCATAAACCCCTAGGTACTCCTCCGTTGTTCAACCGACATTGCTACATATCTTGCTCTATCTCTTTGTCTTCTTTTTCTCTACGCGCCTCTTCTCTTGCATCTACATTGGAAGATTTTTACATGACGCTTATAATAATTTTCAGTTTTGTTCGCCAGATCACAAGTCTAGCTCGATAATTACCTTGATCGACGGTGTTTGTCAAGTCTCGTAAAGGTGTTGCACCAAACTCTCTAGACTCCATCGGTTTCAGTCCTGCATGATGGAAATGTGTTATTGGATGAAGACAGCTGGTGAATAAAACTTTTTATGTAGACGTATAGAAAGAGCTGCCCTTAGGTCAACATAACCGTGCTGCTCTTAGATCAACAGCATACAGAAAGAGCAGATGGAGGAATCACTGCTCGTCAGATCACATGTGCTCCATGGGCATACAATCTACTCGAGATTTTCATTTATATAGTGCAACTGATGGCAGCTGCTAAAATAGCATCTCATGACAACAGTTGGATATAAAAAAAAATTACAAGATGCTACCAGAATCGATCTAAAAGAAATATCACAATCAATCTCAACCATATAACTGCTTTTTGCATTGAACTGTCTTCTAGGATAATAGACGATTATGCAGTTTTCACTCAAATTTACCGCGTACCAGATTAATGCAGGGCACAAGAAATAGAATAGTCGGAGGAGCACCGACGTAGATTAGATATAGCAGGGACTGGATTGCTGCTCGTCACATCACAAGCCATGCGTAGGAACAATGTCTGGCTGCACTGTCAGGTTTTCCTGGGCAACGCACATAAGGGCAAAACCAGAATAAAAACTGATGCAGGCGGTCACACTGAGCGATTGATTCGTATGGAGAGAGGCGGTGGTATACGCGGATACGAACCTTTCACCGACAGAAGTTATTCAACAAACGTTAGCACGGACGAAACTTAAGACGACGGAAGGTTGCACGAAAAAAATTCTCTCGGACCAGCGTGCTCGGCTGCTCGGCCGTGACCACTAATCGACCAGCTCCTGCGCCTCCTCTCCCTTCTCCACCAACAGAGGATGGAGCTGTGCGGAGATCGCCTGGAGGTCCTTATCTCTGGGCGTTAGGATGAAGACGAAACCCGTGATCAGTTCCTGCGCCTCCTTTCCTTCACCTCAACGTGCTGCGAGCCTGCACACGCTGGCGGAAATCAGATAAAAGGCGAGGTCGGTCCGAGAGGCAGGGCCTGCGACGTCGTGGAGGGATGCCGAAAGGCGTCGTGGTCGTACGGACGTCGGCGCCGCCGCTTACAGAAGGAACGACGTCGTGGAGGGGATGCGATGGATGGCAGCCATCGCTCGGCGTCGGGGGAGTCCGACGATGATGTTGACGTCGGCTTCGGGTGTGAGGGACTTTGTACGACAACGGACGATGGAACGGGTGACGTGCGGTGTCGACCGGAGGGGAGTCGGGCGACGGTGGATGCAGGTGGATCGGTTTCCTTATGAGTTGAGATAGCGAGAATTTTCGGTGGGAGGAGTTGACGGCGACACGGAGGGGAGGCGACAGATGAGATGCGAGATTTCGCTGGGTTGGGGTCGTTTGATTTGCAGTGGAACAGTATTGATTTTAAGCGGACGTATGGTGTATCCAGAGGACGTCCATGGGGTGTGGCTGTGGTGAAGCTGGGGGAACACGACATCTTTCCCTTGCACTCTTTTTAGGAGTAGATATATATATATAGTACTCTAATATTGTACCCTGGGTACCAATAATATCCGGTACCCAGCCATCCCCAGAGCCCTTCCGGAACAATTCCAGCGCCCTTTACCTGGTCCGGCTTTTTCTCGCGCACCGCTGAAGCGCTGAGCCGACTGACCATAACTGCCACCCATCCGTGACCGGTTCGGACGTCAGTTTTATCCCCGGTGTTATTCCGCTCCGATAGATGTGGGCGATTCGGTTCCCCACTCTCGCGACGCGCAACCGCAGGCGATCCTCCTGCCTCCTGGAGATTCAGTCCCAGCTCCCCCACGGCGCAAGCTTGCAGTCATTGCACGGGGATCCTGTTTGTTCCCTCTCTGGCGGCTCCGGCGCTCCGCTGATAGTCCTCCGACCGGCGCCGTCCCTCCTCTCCTGCCGTGCCTGGTGAGCCTCCCGTATCCGTCCGCATCCTCCAACTCCCATCCGGCCGTACTGACAGATGTGGTGCCGCCGTCCGCCATCCCCTTTGTGCCACTAACACATAGGCCACATAGCGAGCAGTGAAGTGGACACATGGAAGATTCGTCAACTGCGGACGGTGGCGAATTGGTGGCCCAGCTGAGGCTCACCGCAAGCATGATGGGGAAGGCAATCTTGGAAGACCCTGCGTGGCGCAACTGTCTACCTTATTCACACCCCTCGATCGGATGCGACATGCTTCCCCTAGCGCAGGGCCTGACGGCCCCTGCCTCCAGCGTGGTTCATCCTGAGCTCCATGTCTCTCGTGTGCGACAGGCGTGATAGCAGATCTGGGCCCAGTCACGTAAGCGAGTTGGGCCTAGATTCCCGTAGATGGTTAAGCGACCCTCTTTTGTTTATGCGTGCACGGCCTGACATTCTTACATTCGATCCGTGAATCTATTCTCTGATCGAGCGAGTTACGTTTTGAGTCGATTTGATTTAGCACCCCTGCAGGACTGATACGTGCGTGCAGATGTGGATGCGTGGTGGCTGGAATGGCATGGCATTCTGTTATCAGGGCCATCTGAATGCGATTTAAACAGGGCGTCTGAGTACTTGATTTAAGGCATAGATGTTGGTTGCAGGGAATTAGTCCAATATTCTTGCATTGATGTTGATTGGTACCACTTTTATCATAGACACATTACGCCCATTTCACATGCACCAGCTGCTGATTCAACTGTTGCTGACCCAACGTGCTGGGAGACAAACGGAAGATGCTATTAAGTTCTGTGAGCTCCCGGAACATGTTGCGAGGGGTTTCGATCCTGAACATTAGCATGTAAGCTCCCTTTGCTGAGCGTACTAAGCGTCAGGCCCATCCTTCCTTGGAAAATTTCGAGCAATCTTTCAGATTCCTTGCTGCTAGTGTTTCTTGTTTCACTCCGGTTCATTTACTTCAGCTCTTGTATGAGAATGTGTGTTTTGGACTGTTGTCTTCTGTGGATTACATTTCTTATCATTGATTAACTGTCAGGTACCTGTAAAGGGGTACCCTAACTTAGCCAAAACTACTCGGAAAATAGAGCGCCAACTATACGAGTTTGGCCTGCGCTCTGCATCCCAGCACATAGGCCCACCACAACAACTCCTCCTCAAGCCGCCATTCCGTGCGCTGCGCTCGAGGCTGGACGCACCCACCCTCGAGTGGGGATGTCGTGACAATCGAGGCTCAGCGCCCTCGAGGGAGACGTTCACCCTCGAGCGGGTGATTTCCGTCTCGTTCGGGTTCGGCAGGCACGAGCTTACGGTCCAAGCTCGAGCTTGCCACACTGGGAACGACGCCCAAGGCTCTGCGACCCATCACTCCAAAGTCATGATGAACGCTCCTCTGCAGTCAAAAAGCAGGGGAATCACTGCGCCACGCCACCACCCACGCCCCGGAGAAGACACCGGCAAATCCACTCGCAACAGTGGACTTCTGAGCGCCATGCTGCACGGCCAGACCTAACTTGGCAGCACACTGTGCCAACCACTCCTTTGACTTTGCTCGCCTTGGATGCGCCACCATCCCTCAAAGGCGACCCTCGAAGGAGGCTACAGAGACTCGATCTTAGACGCCGTACGCAAGTTGCCACCTCGACGCCGTGAGCCGTCACAAGAAGGAAGGACATCACGTCAGCCACTGCCATGCCCGTCAGCCGGAGTTGGAAGGCGTGATTCCCGTTCGCATCATGCGCGGCATGGGGCAGCACGTGCACTTAGCAACGTCAGCGCCACGAACACATGTACTCGCACCCTCCCCCTTGGTCTATAAAAAGGGGAGGGGAAGCCCATGCAAAAAGGGAAGGGAGAGCAGGTTCACACACAACAGAGCACGGCCAAACGCACTTAAGTCCACACGCGCTAGAACGAACACACTTAGCTAGCGACAGCCGAACTTGGGACTTATGGAGCTTAGTTCCTTCTCCCACCTTGCTTGTAACCCCCTACTACGAGCAACACGAAACTGGTGCTCAGCACAACTGCTGGACGTACGGCCCCGTGGCCGGAACTAGATAAAAACCCTGTCTCTTCACCCGCATCGGGCCAACGAGTGGTTTGCACCACAATCACTTGTTTGTGCCGGTATGACCAAATCAGGCACCGACAGTTGGCGCGCCAACGGTAGGGACCAGCGCTGCGCAACTCTCGTTCCCGATGGCGAACTTCGACCAAGGACGGCCCGCTGGGCGAGAGCAATCTGCTCCAGTGGGGCAGGAGATCTTGTTCGGGAGCTTACGGTTTCCATCGGCATGTGGCGATGGTTACCACATGCGCATCCTCCAGGAGGAGGCAAGCAACAACTGGAGCCTCCTCATCTGCCGCTGTTCGCAGTCACCATCTGCACTCCGGAGTCGTCCCGGTACCTGCGTACGACACGTGCGGCGCTGCAAGGCGCGCCAGCGCGACGTCAGATATCGACCGTCAGACAGGGAACTCGAGAACCTCGCATCCTGCCACCATAAGAGGGCTGCTCCCGCACTCCGGCGACCCATTTCTCGGGAATGATCGTGCTACGACGGCAACGTCCCTCGATCCTATGGGCTAACGTGGCCTTAGGCGACGTACGTCGGCGGTCTCTCGTCCGCACCGACCATGAGTCCCGGAGCATATCAGATGGCTCCAGCCAGGCCGTCATCCGGCCTCGGGACGCGGACCTCGCCGTGCTGACGCCACCTTGCGATTCCACACAGAATCGGAAGATGGATATGCCTTTTGAGCATGAGCACCCTGGTTAGCCACTCACTCGGGTCTCCGCGACCCAGAGGCCTTTATGACCTTCCAAACAGCGGCGGATTTATTGCTTCGGCTATTCCGATGATGAGTATGATCCGACCAGGGAGTGTTTCGTCATCAGCGAAGAGCGGGTCTAGCAAGGATTCAACGTCGGACCACGAATGGCGAGGTGATGACGACCAGGGGCAACGATGGCGCGGACCAGTGGGCGCACAGCCACCGGATTCCGTCAGACCACTTGCCTTCCGAGGACGAGCGGCATCCACGCCGCGGCCACGAGTTGTTCGCCCCCACGACTTGGGAGGTGGCGACGTCTCACCACCGGCACGCTCCGACCACGAGCCGCCCCAAACAAGGCCACGAACACAGCACGGACGCACGGCGCGCAGGGCGAGTACTCAGGCCCGCATCCTCGCCGAAGGCAAAGATGACGACCTCGCTCCTAGAACGAGCCAAAAGCTCATCGCGGCGGCCACGCTGCTGCCGAGCCATGCATGGAAGCAGCTACCCCCGAGGGGCGAAAGCTGCCTCTCGAGGCCCAAAAGTTGGTTGAGAACGCCGCCGACAGCAGGCCGAGAGCTCAGCCTCCCGCCTTCGACGCTCATCAGCCTCGAAGGCGAACGAGGAGGGGAGTCATCGGTGCGCTCACCCCGGATCCTAACGGCAGGGCACGAGCACAGTCCCGGGGCGACTCCCACCGGGACCATGGCGCGACGCCACGTCAGCGCAACCACGTGCACCCAAGCAGGAACACTTCCCGCGAGTGCCGAGTGCCCGCGAGATCACGCCTCCGGGACACCCGAGGCGCGATCCAACGATGGCGACACCCGCAACACGCTGAACCAAATGAGGCAGCGGAGGGAGCCTGGACACCACCAACGCGGGCGCACCGACGTTGGGTGAACCGGGATGCGGCCACCGGAGCCAGCGGGAACGCGGGTGTTTAGTCGCAAACATCCGCACCGCCCCGATTCCCCCCCGCTTCCGACAGCCTACTACCATCACCAAATACTCTGGGGAAACGGACCCCAGGGTATGGTTGAACGACTACCGCCTAGCATGCCAGCTCGGCGGCGCTACAGATGACGACATGATCATCCGCAATCTGCCACTCACCTAGCAGATTTCGCGCGGACCATGGCTCGAGCATCTGCCCCCAACCGGATCCGCGACTGGAACGACCTGGTCGAGACCTTCGTGGGAATTTCCAGGGCACCTACGTGCGCCCCGGGAACACGTGGGACCTTCGAGGGTGCAAACAAAAACCCAGCGAAATCCTTGAGGAACTTCATCCGGCGCTTCTCCAAGCGCTGCACCGAGCTTCCCAACATCACCGACATCGGATCATCCACTCCTTCCTCGAGAGCACCACATGCTATAGCTTGGTGTGCAAGTTGGGGAGGAGCCCACCCCCGACGCAAACCGGCTATTCGAGGTGGCCTCGAAGTACGCCTCAGGGGAGGAGGCGGCCAACGCCATTTTTAATGATAAGAAGGAAAGCGTCCCGAGGCTAAGCGTCCACGGAGGACGACAAGACAAAGGGCCCCTCGAAGAAGCGGAAGCACGAAGAAGGGAAAGAAGCTCCGGGCGCCCCGCGAAGCGGGCGACGTCGAAGATGAGGCCCTCGCGGTCGACCCTAACCACAAGGTAGCCTCGGGGTCCCCCGCGTGGTGGGGCATTTTCGACGACCTCTCAAGAAGCCATGCCCCGTACCACAAGACCGCGGTCGACTCACACTCGGATCGAGCAGTGTGAGATGCTGTGCGGAAGTTTTACAACCGCGCATCCCTCGAAAGGATGGCGGTCAGCCCAAGGATGGTGGCGGCAAGGACGACGACGGATACCCCGAGGTGGAACATGTGTTCTTGAATCATGGGAGGCCCCGCAGCCAACCTAAAACCTCGACAGCGGAGGAGGGAACGCAGGAGTGAGTCTCTGCTGGCCCGGCCAGCGACCCCCTCATACCTCGACTGGTCTTCAGAGACTATCTCGTTCGGTCGTGAAGACCATCCCGACCATATCCGAACCCCGACAGTATCCCCTCGTCGTCGACCCCGTCATCGGCAACACGCGCTTCGTCCAAGGTGCTCATGGACGGCGGCGGCAGCCTCAACATCCTATATGCTCCAACTTTGGAGCTCATGGGAATCAGCACCAGTGAGTTGCGGCCCAACAAGTCCTCCTTCCATGGAGTTGCGCCCGGAAAACGCGTCCAAACTCTCAGGGCAGATCGACCTGCCCGTCTGCTTCGGAACCCCGACAAACTTCCGCAAGGAAGTGCTCACCTTCGAGGTAGTGGGTTTTTCAAAGGAGCCTACCACGCCATCTTGGGAAGGCCGTGCTACGCCAAGTTCATGGCCATCCCCAACTATACCTACCTCAAGCTGAAGATGCCAGGGGCCTCACGGAGTCATCACGGTCGGCCCAACGGTCGAACACGCCTATGAGTGCGACGTCGAGAGCATTGAGCTCGCGGAGGCTCTCGCCCTCGACGACCCCTCGTAGCTGATCTGGAGGCGATCGTCAACACGCCCCCCTGACGCCAACGAACGGCAACCGGGGAGCTTCGCGCCCGCTGAGGACACCAAGACTGTCCCCCTCAACCCGACAGCCACGACGGCAGGGTGTTGAGGATCAGCTCTTCCCTCAGTCACAAATAGGAAGTGGTGCTCGTCGACTGTCTCCGCGCCCACGCTGACATGTTTTGCGTGGAGCCCCTCCGACATGCCAGGCATTCCGAGGGAGGTCGCCGAGCACTCTCTTGATATCCGCCCCCACTCCAAGCCGGTCAAACAGCGCCTCCGCCGTTTCGACGAAGTGAAACGGCGGGCGATCGGTGAAGAGGTACGCAAGCTTTGGAGGCCGGATTTCATCAAGGAAGTTTTTTATCCCGAGTGGCTAGCTAATCCTGTACTAGTAAAGAAGAAAAATGGGAAGTGGAGAATGTGTGTAGATTACACCAGCTTGAATAAAGCATGCCCGAAAGTCCCATTTCCTTTACCACGTATAGACCAAATTGTAGACTCCACGACGGGATGTGAACTTTTATGTTTCCTTGATGCGTACTCCGGTTACCATCAGATTAAGATGAAGGAGTCCGACCAACTCGCGACTTCCTTTATCACCCCTTTTGGCATGTACTGCTACGTTACGATGCCCTTCGGCCTTCGAAACGCCGGGGCCACATACCAACGCTGTATGCTCCACGTCTTCGGGATCATATAGGTCGTATCGTAGAGGCATATGTCGATGATATCGTCGTAAAAAACCAGGAAGGCGGACGACCTGGTGCGCGACCTCGAGGTCGTGTTTAGCTGCCTCAGGGCGCACGGAGTAAAACTCAACCCTGAGAAGTGCGTCTTCGGTGTCCCTCGAGGTATGCTCTTGGGCTTTATTGTCTCCGAACGAGGCATCGAGCCCAACCCCGAAAAAGTCACGGCCGTCCAGCAGATGGAACCGATCCGCGACCTAAAGGGTGTACAGAGGGTGATGGGATGCCTGGCGTCCCTAAGCCGCTTCATCTCTCGTCTCGGGGAGAAGGGGCTACCTCTGTATCGACTTTTGAGGAAGTCAGAGCACTTCGCCTGGACCGCGGAGGCCCAAGAAGCTCTCGATCGACTCAAAACAGCGTTAACGAACACGCCGATCCTTACCTCACCGAAAGAGGGCGAACCTCTCCTCCTCTATGTCGCAGCGACCACTCAAGTCGTCAGCGCGGTTATAGTGGCGGAAAGAACCGAGGAAGGACACTCTCTGCCGGTCCAGCGACCGGTGTACTACATCAGCGAGGTCCTGACCGAGACCAAGACGAGGTATCCCCATGTCAGAAGCTGATCTACGCCATTGTGTTGGCTCGACGTAAACTGCAACATTACTTCGAGGCTCACCCGGTGACCGTCGTGTCGTCCTTCCCACTAGGCGAAATCATCCAGAACCGCGAGGTCTCTGGACGAATCTCGAAATGGTCAACGGAGCTGATGGGGGAGACCCTCGCTTATGCGCCAAGGAAAGCCATCAAGTCTCAGACCTTGGCGGACTTCGTAGCCGAATGGACCGACACCCAGCTCCTCCCCTCGAAGTCCAGCCTCGACTGCTGGGAAATGTACTTCGATGGGTCGGTGATGAAGACCGGCGCCGGCGCAGGCCTGCTTTTCATTTCACCCGCGGGGAGCACCTTCGATACGTCGTGCGACTCAACTTCCCCGCGTCCAACAACATGGCGGAGTATGAAGCGCTCCTTGCCGGGCTTGAAAATCGCGCTCCGAGCTCGGCATTAAGCGCCTCGACATCCGCGGCGACTCGCAACTGGTCGTTTGATCAGGTGATGAAGGAATCCAGCTGCCACGACGAAAAGATGGCGGCATACTGCAGGCGGTACGTAGCCTCGAAGACAAGTTCGACGGCCTCGAGCTCCACCACATCGCACGAAGATATAATGAGGAGGCGACGAATTGGCAAGATCGCGTCAGGGCGAGCCCACCGTCCCCGAACGTGTTCGCCAAGGACATCGACGGACCCTCGATTACCGTCGCCACCTAGGCCCGAGCCCTCGACCGCACCGACACTCGAGCGTCCGCCCTCGACCCCACAAGCACGGAGCTCTTGGTGGATGAGGACGAGCCCATGGGGTACGAGGCTGCTCGGAAGAGGAAGACAAAGCGGAGGCGATGAAAATCGACGAGGCCCTGGCGCCTCGAGATTGGCGGAGCCCGTACCTCGACTGGCTCGATCAAGGCGTTTTGGCCTAACGATCGAACGGAGGCAAGGCGCGTTGCGAGGAAGCTAAACGGTTTCCTCGTCATCGAAGGGGAACTATACCGACGGGGAACCTCGGGGTCTTGCAACGCTGCATCCCGATACCCGAGGGAAGAGAGCTCATCCTCGACATCCATGCGGGCGTGTGCGGACATCACGCCGCCCCACGCACGCTCGTAGGCAACGCCTTTCGACAGGGCTTCTACTGGCCCACTGCCGTGGCGGACGCCACGGAAGTGGTACGAACCTGCGAAGGGTGCCAGTTCTACGCACGCAAGACACACCTTCCTATCCAGGCGCTGCAAACTATCCCCATCACGTGGCCTTTTGCTGTATGGGGCCTCGATCTTGTCGGGCCAATGGCAAAAGCGCCCAGGGCTTCACGCACCTATTGGTGGCGGTCGACAAATTCTCCAAATGGATCGAAGCTCGACCCATCAATAGAATCAAGTCTGAGCAGGCGGTGCTTTTCTTCAACCGACATAATCCATCGGTTTGGGGTTCCCAACTCCATCATCACCGACAACGGCACCCAATTTACGGGAAAGAAGTTCTTAGAATTCTGCGATGATTTCCACATCCGAGCGGATTGGTCGGTGGTGGCCCACCCACAAACGACCGGTCAAGTAGAAGTGCAATGGCATGATTCTACAAGGCCTAAAGCCTAGAATTCACACAAGCTGAAGAAGTTTTGGGCACAGGTGGGTGCAAGAACTACCATCGGTGATCTGGAGTCTGAGAACGACCCCAAGCAGAGCGACAGGGTTCTCCCCGTACTTCCTCGTCTATGGGGCAGAGGCCATCCTCCCCACGGATCTGGAATATGGGTCCCCTGGCTCCGAGCGTACCAGGAACAGCGAAACTGCCAAGCTCGAGAGGACTCGCTCGACCGGGTCGACGAAGCTCGAGACGTGGCCCTACTCCACTCAGCAAGGTACCAGCAAAGCCTACGTCGACAACAGGCTCGAAGGGTCCGGCACCGAGATCTCTGCAAAGGAGACCTCGTGTTAAGGCTTCGACAGGACAACCGAGGACGGCACAAGCTTACACCCCCATGGGAGGGGCCATACATCGTCGCCGAAGTCCTCAAGCCCGGGACATACAAGCTAGCTGACAAGGACGGGCAGATCCTCACGAACGCCTGGAACATCCAACAGCTACGTCGTTTCTATCCCTAGAGTGGCCCGTGGCCCTCGAAACTTTTGTACATACTCTAGATTTGTACAAATCTTTTGATTCAAGTGTCGACTTTTAACGCCCACAGTTTGAAATGAATCGAACTTTGTTCCATGCACGTTCGAAGGAGGATTGGCTCTACCCTTGGTAGACCCATCCCACCCTCGGGGCTAAATGGGGAAGGACCCCCGAAAAAATCGTCACTTTTTTCAAAAAACCCCTTTGCAAACCCTCGAAGGGAACACACTAGGCGTGAAACGGACAAGGGCAGGGTCGCCTGAGCCGAGTGTTCGCCTACGCCTCGAGGCTACGGCAACACCTCACTTCCCTCCGCCTAAGTCATTTCACGTACGATCGATCCTAGTGACGTTTTTCCTCTCGAGGCACAATGCAACGGAACAATGCACGTCGCGAAGATACGCATGAAAATAAATCCTGTTTAAAGCGAAATAAACGAATGTGTTAGTAGGATGTAAGCGAATTAAATCTTACATAAAAGTGTCCGAATTAAATTTTACACTCGGGCTCGATGGCCCGAGACTTCAGGGATTGCCCCCGCCGCCAAGGTCGTCCCAGCCGTCACCATCCTCGCCAGGAAAGAGGACGCCCTCGAAGTGGCCAGCAAGCACTCGCGCCGTCTCGTCAGCAGCAGCATCGGCTTCCTCGATTGCCGCCACTGCCTCCTCGTCGTTAAGGTTGTCGGCGACGACGTACCGGCGGCGAGCTTCGAGAGGTCCGCTTGGTAGTGGGTCGTGACCACTCCAAGCGCCTTCCGAACCCCGAGCAGGAGGGCTTCTTCACACGTGAGGTGAAATGCCCCCAAGCGCTCGAAGGCGACTGGCGAGGGAGCTGCCGGACTGCACGTCGGCACCAGCAATTTCATTGCAGGCCGCCGAAGCAGCCTGTACCAGCTCATCGAGCTCACGCTGGGTCGCCGAGTGTGCACCAGCAGAGCCCCTTTCGACTCCGTCTCGGCCTGGGAGCGCTTGCTTCAGCGCTGCACCAACAAGGCTGTCAGAAACGAAAAAGCAACAAAGCAAAGAGATCGAGACTCGAGCAAGATCGGCTTACCCCTCGACTTGACCCTGGGCAGGCCTCGTGGGCTTTCTCCGCCGTGGCCCGAGCCGCTTGCTCTAGCTCGAGCTGGTCTCGAGCCTCCCACCACGAGACGCTCGTTCCTCCCCAGCGCCGACTCCGCCGCACGGCGCGCGACTCGCTCGTTGTCCAGCCAAGTGCTGCTGTTCGCGAGCTGCTCGCGCAGGGCGCCGACCGTGTCATCTAAGGCGAGTGATGACTTCGCCCTTCTCTCGAACGACCTCAGGCGGCAACCCGGTCCCGAGCGTCTTGGAGGTCGGCAAGTTGGCGGTCCCGAGCCTCCACCACCCCCCGACAATCGGCGGAGCTCCAACAATAGCGCCGCAATTTGGTCGTTCTTCCGCGAACGCCTCCTTGCGGAGTTCCTACGAAAACGAGCTAAGCATCTCTTGAAAAGCTATTACGACAGAACACGGCCTGTAACAAAACGCACCTGGTGGACCTTGCCGGCCTCATCATGAAGACGGAGAGTGTCTCGCAGCGCGCCGGACGATCCTGGACCCGTGCTGTCAAAACTGAGTGTCCATAGACGCTCCTCCCTGCGGCTTTCACGAAACGAGGTGCTCGGGAAGATCGCTGCGGGATTGCCACATCACGGGGACCCATGCTCGTTGACGCGAGCAGGTACTTCGCGTCGGCCACGGCCGACGCTGGTCCCGTTGGACGCACGACTGAGGGTCGAGACGCGGCCCGCCACTCTCCAATGCCCTAACGGCACGAGGCTCGCACCTTCCAGAGCCTCGCAGCTCTGACAGAAGGGGAACCTCCGCCCAAGGGCGCCCTCTCCCCCGTCATGTGGGGGACCATCGCGACGTCCTTCTCACGGGCGCCGGCAGATGGCTCCTCAACACAGAGAAACCCCTCAAGAGCGTGGGGTGGCGTCTCGGTCCGAGCAACCTCGACGCAGGGCTCGACCGCGCCCTCGGAAGTTGAGGCGGCCTTGGCTCCTCAAGGACCCGAGGCGCCTCCCGCATACGGCTGCGCTCGCTGCAGCTCGCCTGAGCGTCGAAAAAGGTGACAAAGTCCTGCACGGCCTCATCGTCGGGCCCGGAGTTGAGAGGATGGGTGAGGCGACGAGCTTGGCCACCTTGAGGGCCTTGGTCGGTGCAAAGGAAGGCACGGTCCGTCCAGAGACTAGCGCCACAAAAAAATACTAAGTCCAGAAAACAAAAAGAAGGTTCATGACAAGTGAGCAACGAGAAAACATACCGAACGATGGGAAGCTTCGCTTCAGCCTCGAGGCTGAGACGGGAGCCACCCTCGGACCTCGCCTCCATGGAGGGCGTCGCCCTCCCTTGAGGAGTCACCCTCGAAGCCTCTCGGCCCCCGCGTAGAGCACGACGGACTCTATTTGGGTGGCCTCTATTCTGGCCCACGGGCTGGGGGCTCCCGACTAACGACCGCCGCTCGGTGTGCTCGCGCCCGATCTTGGGGTACTCCGAGAGGGTAGCCGCCTGCTACCCCCGACGGGCTCTCCGAGAGCAGGCACCGTGGTCACGGTGGAGCTTCCGAGGTTGTGGGCTCTCCGCCGCCGTCCTCAGACGCTGCCAGGCAAGGCGTCCCCACCGGGCGGCAGGCCCGAGAAGAGATGGGAAACTCGAGAGGAGATGGACTCCTCGCCCCACGTCTTCCCTCGGATCTCTCACAGCGGATCAGGGGAAGTCTCACGGCGTCGGCCGAGCGGTGAGAGCCCCTGCTCTCCCGCTCGCGGTTCTCCGCCAAGTGCTTCTCTTCTTCCGCTCCTTTCGGCGTCGCTCGCGCTCTTCCCCGATCCTTTTCCTGTTTCGCACTTCTTTGGCGAGGGTGCGGTTGAACGCCCTGTCTCGAGAACAGGGGCCTTGGAAGTGGTGCCGCGGTGGACAGACCCTGCGAAGCACCAGCGCGCGAGTCAAAGACACGAAACGAAACGAGAAGTAAATACGAGAATCGAAGGCACTTACGAAACTGAAATGGCCATCCTCGGGCCGCTATGGGCCTACCCACGGGTCACCCAACCGGTCGACGCAACGGCGCCCGCTGGACCGGCGGTGGCGAACGGGCCATGCTCGCCGCCAATCGCTGTGGCCGGTGACGTCGGCGCCCCGGCCGTCATCCAAACAGCGGGAAGCCTCCTCTGCTAAGGGGACACCCGCGCCGGTGAAGTTCGCGATGACGCCACCAGCAGTAACGGCCGTGCCTCGACAGGCTTTGGAGTGCCTCGATCAGGGGGGCGAGCTCGTCCTTCTGCTCCGGCGGCGACACCCGTAGACCCAGCGATCATGCTTCTCCGTCAGCAATCGCGGTGTATGGGCGGCAGACGCCCCCGTCGTTGCGGAGTAGAACCACCCTTGTCCAATCTTGCGTTGTTGGAAACCATGGAACAAAGGGATGTAAGCTTCCTGCGGCTCCTCCGGACTTGGAGCACGAAGCACACCAGGCGCGAGCATGGGCGACGGACCCCCTTGGTGCAGCATCCCCTCTAACATAGAGCTCGCCAAAAAAGAGGTGGCCCACAGATCCCAGTGGGCTTCGATGCCCAAGTCCCTCGCAGTACCGGCGACGAATACCGCCGCCGTGCGAGATGGCGTTGGGTGAGAAGTTGTGCAGCTCCACCTTCGTGTGGAAGCACAACGCTCGCAGAATCGTCCCGCTGACACCGAAGCCTCCGTCATGGAAGGCGAACGAGGCTGACGAGTAGCCCGCCGGCGGGGCGGGCTCCGCAGCGGCCCCGGCGAGATCCAACCGGCGGTTCGCCGTCGACGTTTGGGCGGCAACACTCCGACCTCCACGAGCCCCTCTAGGCAAGTCTTGGTGCGCCATCGATGCTTTCCACGGCGCGGGGTCAGAATGAGTCCGGAACATGGCGACTCAGGTGGATAGCTTAGGCGAAGGGAGGAAGACGACGCAAAGGCTAGAAGGCAAAGGCTTGCTGGCGAAGGCTAGAAGGCAAGGGAGGCGTACCCTTGGCCAGGAGCCCTGCCGTGCCTTATATACACTCCCGCCGTGGAGCAAGACGCGGCAGGACGCCGGCCGGACACGCCAGCCCGCTCAGGCTGACAGTCAGGCCAGCCGCCCCAGGAGAAGACGTAACGGCGCTGTGGCCGCGTCAACCGCAGCGCTAACCGCCTTAATCGCGCCGTAGATGCCCACTCGAGGAGTCTGGAGCAGTAATACGTTTGCGGTCTGAGTCGAACGCGCGACTTGTTTTGCACGCCCTCGCCTGAAAGGCGCGCACACTTCTCCACGAAACCACGAAATCTTTCCTTGGTGGTCATCATGACCCGCGCAAACGAGAAGGGCGCATTCAAGGGCGCCCACCCTCGAAGGGAAAAAGGCCTCGAAGGCTCGAGAGGCTCGAGGAGACCCGTCGAGGGACAAGAGGCCCTCGAAAGGCCTCGACGGAGCACCAAAACCTCCGCAGGATTGAACCTCCACTCCGGCGGAGGCTCTCGGGGGCCTACTAGTCGGGTTACCTGTAAAAGGGGTACCCCTAACTTGGGCCTACAAAAATACTCGGGCAACAAGGCCCCCACCAAAACACGAAGTTGGCCCTGGTCTCCGCATAACCCAGCAAAGGCCGCACCACAACAATCCTCCTCAAGCGTCCGTCCCGCTCGAGGTGGACGACCACCCTCGAGCCGGGATGTCCGTGACATCGAGGCTCAGCGCCTCGAGGGAGACGTTCACCCTCGAGCGGTGATTT
>JACEFO010003092.1:0-63698 GCA_015342445.1 Digitaria exilis
TTTAACCTCCTTACATGCTTTTTAAGAGTACTATATTTATGCCCGTGCGTTGCTACAGGACAAGATACAAGAGCTGACAGGTAGGTACACCATAAACCAGGACGAACCAAAAAAGCACACATTTATGGTGCTTCATAGCTTTATGCCCGTGCGTTGCTACGGGACAAGATACAAGAGCTGATAGGTAGGTACACCATAAACCAGGACGAACCAAGAAAACACACATTTATGTGCTTCATATAATATAAACATGAGTTACATGGTGTTCAGCTACTAAGCAATATAATATTTTGAGGCTAATAAGCAATATATATCAAAACCCCTAGGTACTCCTCCGTTGTTCAACCGACATGCTACATATCTTGCTCTATCTCTTTGTCTTCTTTTTCTCTACGCGCCTCTTCTCTTGCATCTACATTGGAAGATTTTTACATGACGCTTATAATAATTTCAGTTTTGTTCGCCAGATCACAAGTCTAGCTCGAAATTACCTTGATCGACGGTGTTTGTCAAGTCCGTAAAGGTGTTGCACCCATAACTCTCTACTAACTCCATCGGTTTCAGTCCTGCATGATGGAAATGTGTTATGGATGAAGACAGCTGAGTGAATAAATTTATGTAAGACCGTATAGATAAGAGCTCCCTTAGTCAACATAACCCGTGGCTGCTCTAGATCAAACAGCATACAGAAAGAGCAGATGGAGGAATCACATGCTCGTCAGATCACATGTGCTCCATGGGCATACAATCTACTCGAGAATTTTATTTTATATAGTGCAACTGATGGCAGCTGCCTCAATAAGTGAGCATATCATGACCAACAGTTTGGTATACTGGGAAAAAAAATTACATAGATTCCGCACCAGAATCGATCTTGAGTAAGAATAATATGCATCAATGACTCCTACACACATATTAGTAACTGTTTTGTGTCATTAAAGAGATTTTCTGTCAAATTCTAGGATAATATAGATCGATTAGCAGTCACAATCAATAATTAAGCCGGGTACCAGATTAATGCAGGACACAAGAATAGCATAGTCCGGGAGCAACCGACGTAGATTAAGATAGACGCAGACTCGGAATAAGGATGATGCTAGATCTTGCACGATGCTGACATTCAGCAAGTGCCATGCGTGAGGGAACAACGTATGTCTCGTGCATGCACGTTCTACAGTTTTCCGTGGTCGCCTACGCTAGTAACGCACATAAGGCAAACCAGATAGGATAAATGAACATGATGCTTCACAGGCGGGTTACAACTGATAGCGATTGTTCGTAATGGGCCAGAGTTAGGTCGGTGCGATATAAGCCTTAAAACTAGGGCGATAGGTCTCTTATTGCGGAGAGCCTTTCACCGACAGAGAGTTTATCCAGACAAACGTAGAACGTCGTACGTACAGAAACTTAAGGACGACGGAGGACGTGTTGTTGCTACGAAAAAAGAATTGCTCAGGCACCAGCGTGCTCGGACTGGTCGCCGGACCACTAATCGACAGTCACTGCGCCCCTCTCCCTTCACACACAGAGGATGGAGCTGTGCGGAGATCGCCTGGAGGTCCTTATCTCTGGGCGTTAGGATTGAAGACGAAACCCCGATCAGTTCTGCGCCTCCTTTCCTTCACCTCAACGTGCTGCGAGCCTGCAACGCTGGGGAATTCAGAATAAAGGCGGAGGTGCGGTCCGAGAGGCAAAGGCTCTGCGACGTCGTGGAGGGGATCGAAAGGGGCGTCCGTGGTCGTACGGACGTCGCGCCGCCTCGCTCAAAGGAACGACGTCGTGAGGGGATCCGATGGATGCAGCCATCGCTCGGCGTCGGGGGAGTCCGAATCGATGATGTGACGTGCTCGATGTGAGGGACTTTGTACGCAAGACGATGGAACAGGTGACGTGCGGTGCGACCGGAGGGAGTCGGGCGAAGGTGGATGGCAGGTGGATCAGTTCCTTATGAGATTGAGATCGCGAGATTTTCGGTGGGAGGAGTTGACGGCACACGGAGGGGGAGGGCGACAGATGAGATCGCGAGATTTTCGCTGGGGTTGGGGCGTTTGATTTGAGTGGACACGTATTGATTTTAAGCGGACGTATGGTGTATCCAGAGGACGTACCATGGTGTGGCTGTGGTGAAGCTGGGGGACACGACATCCCTTGCACTCTTTTAGGAGTAGATATATATATATAGTAACTCTATATTGTACCTGGGTACCAAATAATATCCGGTACCCAGCCATCCCCGAGCCCCCCGATCCAATTCCAGTGCCCCTTTACCTGGTCTGGCTTTTTCCTCGCTCCGCGCTGAGCCGCTGACCACAACTGCCCCATCCGTGCCGGTTCGGACGTCAGTTTTATCCCCGGTGTTATTTCCACTCCGAATAGATCGTGGGCGATTCGGTTCCCACCTCTCGCGACGCGCACCGCCGGCGATCCTCCTGCTCCTGGAGATTCAGTCCCATGCTCCCCCACGGCCGGCAAGCTGCAGTCATTGCACGGGGATCCTGTTTGTCCCCTCCTGGCGCTCCGGCGCTCCGCTGATAGTCTCCGACCGCGCCGTCCCTCCTCCTGCCGTGCTGGTGAGCCTCCCGTATCCGCTCCGCATCCTCCAACTCCCATCCGCCGTACTGACAGATGTGTGCCGCCGTCGGCCATCCCCTTTGTGCCACTAACGACATAGGCACACCATCCGTGAGTGAGTGGACACATGGAACTTCGGTCAACCTCGGACGGTGCGCCACTGGCCCAGCTGAGGCTCACCGCAAGCATGATGGGGAGGCAATCTTGGAAGACCCTGCGTGGCGCAACTGTTCTACCTATCACCCCTCGATCGAGATGCGACCAATGCTTCCCCTAGCGCCAGGGCCTGTTGCCGGCCCTGCATCCAGCGTGGTTCATTCCAGTTGAGCTCCAGTTCGTTCTCCTTGGATGGCGAACAGGCTGATAGCAGATCTGGGCCAAAATGAACGTGCAAGCGAGGTTGTAGGCCACCAAGATCCGTGCTAGGTAAGTATTAAATCTTGCTTCGGCCGTCCATAGCACATTTCTTATATTTGATTGATCTATTCTTCTGATCGAGTGCGAGTTAATTTGATCGAATTTGATTTGGCACCCCTGCAGCCCGATCGTGCGTGCAGATGTGGATGCGTGGTGCTGGAATGGCATGGCATTCTGTATCAGGACCCATCGAAGGATGTAAACATGGCGTCTGAGTACTTGATTTAGCATAAGATGTTGGTTTGCAGGGCATACTCCCAATATTCTTGCATTGATGTGATTTGTACCACTTTTATCATATACACATAACCACATTTCACATGCACCACTGTGGATTCCTGTCCGTGACCAACGTGCTGGGAGACAAAGCGAAGATGCTATTAAGTTCTTGTGAAGCCCCTCAACCTGTGCGGGTTTCGACCTGGAACATTAGCATGTAAAGCTCCCTTGCTGATGGTAACTAAGCGTCAGGGCCCTCCTCCTTGGAAAATTTCGAGCAATTTCAGATCCTTGCTGCTAGTGGTTTGTTCCACTCCGTTCATTTACTTCAACGCTCTTGTATGAGATGTGTTTTTGGAACTGTCTGTCTTCTGTGGATTAATTTTTATTGATTTACTGTCGGTACCTGTAAAAGGGGTAAAACCCTAAACTTAGGCCCAAAACTACTGGTAAATAGGCCCACTAACGAAGTTTGGCCTACTTCTGCATCCCAGCAAAGCCCACCACACATCCTCCTCAGCGACCGTCCACGTCGAGGTGGAACGACCACCCCTCGAGTGGGGATGTCCGGACAACGAGGCTCAGCGGCCTCGAGGGGACGTTCACCGACCGAGCGGGTGATTTCCGTACCGTTTCGGGTTCGCAGGCAGAGCTTACGGTCCAAGCTCGAGCTTGCCAACACTGGGAAGAACCGCCAAGGCTCTGCGACCGCATCACCCAATCAATGATGACGCCCTCTGCAGCAAAAAATAGGGAAATCACTGCGCCACGCCGCCACCACGCCCCGGAGAAACACCGGTCAGAATCCACTCGCACAGTGGAACTCTGAGCGCCATGCTGCACGCCAGACCTAACTTGGCAGCAGCACCTGTGACCCACCACTCTTTTGACTTTGCTCGCCTTGGATGCGCACCTCTCAAAGGCGACCCTCGAAGGAGGCTACAGAGACTCGATCTAGACGCCGTACGCAGTTGCACCGCTTGACGCCGTGAGCCGTCACAAGAAGGAAGGACATCACGTCAGCCACTGCCATGCCGTCAGCCGGAGTTGGAAGGGCCGCGATTCCCGCTCGCATCGTGCGCGGAATGGGCAAGCACAGTGCACTTAGCAACGTCAGCCACGACACATGTACTCGCACCATCCTCTTGGTCTATTAAAAGGGGAGGGGAAAGCCATGCAAAAAGGGAAGGGAGAAGCAGTTCAACACACCAACAGAGCACGCCAGACGCACTCAGTTCCACACGCGCTAGACACACACCACTTAGCAGCGACAAGCCGACTGGGGACTTAGGAGCTCATCTCCTCTCCCCTTTGCTTTGTAACCCCTACTACGAGCAACACGAAACTGGTGCTCTGCACCACGCTGGACGTACGGCCCCGTGGCCGGACTCAACTAAAAACCCTGTCTCTTCACCCGCCATCGGGCCACGAGTGGATTAGCCCGCATCACTTGTTTGTGCGGGTGTGACCAAATTAGGCACCGACAGTTGGCGCCAGGTAGGGGAACCAGCGCTGCGCAACTCTCCGTCCCGATGGCGAACTTGACCAAGGACGGTCCCCGCTGGGCGAGAGCAAATCTGCTCCGTGGGGCAGGAGGATCTTGTTCGGGAGCTTACAGATCCAGGCTGTGGCGATGGTTACACATGCGCATCTTCAGGAGGAACCAAGCAACCCACGGAGCCTCTCATCTGCACTGGCGCACCGCGACGACGGAGTCGTCCCGGACTCGCGTACGACGAGCCGAGGCGCTGCTGCGTCGCCGCCGCGAGTCAGCATTCCTTTCCCGCGAGGGAAGGGGAGTCCCCGCGATCAGGGTCACAAGAGAGGGCTGCTCCCTTCCTCCGCGGACCCATTTCTGCACGACGTGCTACGACGGCACGTCCCCTATCCCTTATGGGCTACGCCGGCCCTACGGCGACGTACGCCTCTCTTCGTCCGCACCGCCATGAGTGCGTACTGATGGCTCAGCCACGGCCGTACCGTTGAAAGTCTCGGGACACGACTTCACCTGCTCTGGACGCCTTGCGACGATTCCCGCACGGAATCGGCGAAGATGATATGCCTTGAGCATGAGCGCCCTGCTTTAGGCCTACTCGGTCTCCGCGACCCAGAGGCCTTTCTGGGCCTTCCAAGAACGAGCGGCGGATTTATTGCTTCGACGCTCTTCGATGATAGAGTACGATCCGACCAGGAAGTGCTTCGTCATCCGCGACGAGCGGGTCAGCGACGGACAACACGGACCTGATGTGCGAGGATGACGACCAGCTTAGGCGACGATGCCGTTTGGATCCAGTGGACGCAGCCAGACGGATCCGTCGGGACCACTTGCCTTCCGAGGACGAGCGGCATCCACGGCCGCGGCCACGATTGTTCGCCCCACGACTTGGGAGGGGCGACGTCTCACCACCGCACGTTCTGACCACGATCCGCCCAAACAAGGCCACGAACACAAGCACGGACGCATTGCGCGCAGGCGAGTAGCTCAGGCCCGCATCCTCGCCGAAGGCACAAGGTGACGACCTCGCTCTAGAACCGAGCCAAAAGCTCATCGCGGCGGCCGGCGCTGCTCCGCAGCCATGCTGGAAGCAGCTACCCCCAGGGGCGGAAGCTGCATCTCGAGGCCCAAAAGTTGGTTGAGAACGCCGCCCGACAGCAGGCCGAGAGCTCAGCCTCCCGCCTTCGACGCTCATCAGCCTCGAAGGGCGAACGAGGAGGGGAGTCATCGGTACGCTCACCCCGGCCTAACGGCAGGGCACGAGCACAGTCCCGGGGCGACTCCCACCGGGACATGGCGCGACGCCACCTCAGCGAAACCACGGGCCGATTCCCCCCCGCTTCCGACAGCCTACTACCATCACCAAATACTCTGGGGAAACGGACCCCAGGGTATGGTTGAACGACTACCGCCTAGCATGCCAGCTCGGCGGCGCTACAGATGACGACATGATCATCCGCAATCTGCCACTCCACCTAGCAGATTCCGCGCGGACATGGCTCGAGCATCTGCCCCCCAACCGGATCCGCGACTGGAACGACCTGGTCGAGACCTTCGTGGGGAATTTCCAGGGCATCTACGTGCGCCCGGGAACACGTGAGACCTTCGAGGTGCAAACAAAACCCGGCGATCCTTGGGGACTTCTCCGGCGCTTCCCCAAGCACTGCACGAGACTTCCCACATCACCGACCATCAGATCATCCACTCCTTCTCGAGAGCACCACATGCTATAGCTTGGTGTGCAAGTTGGTTAGGAGCCCACCCCCCAACGCAAACCGCTATTCGAGGTGGCCTCGAAGTACGCCTCAGGGGAGGAGGCGGCCAACGCCATTTTTAATGATAAGAAGGGAAAGCGTCCCGAGGAAGCGTCCGCGGAGGACGACAAGACAAAGGCCCCTCGAAGAAGCGGAAGCACGGCAAGAAGGGAAAGAAGCTCCGAGCGCCCCGCAAAGCGGGCGACGTCGAAGATGAGGCCCTCGCGGTCGACCCTAACCACAAGGGGCCTCGGGGTCCCCCGCGTGGTGGGGGCATTTTCGACGACCTCCTCAAGAAGCCATGCCCGTACCACAAGACCGCGATCGCTCACACTCTCGAGCAGTGTGAGATGCTGCGGAAGTTTTACAACCACATCCCTCGAAAGGATGGCGGTCAGCCCAAGGATGGTGGCGGCAAGGACGACGACGGATACCCCGAGGTGGAACATGTGTTCTTCATCATGGGAGGCCCCGCAGCCAACCTAAAACCTCGACAGCGGAGGAGGGAACGCAGGGAGGTCCTGCTGGCCCGGCCAGCGACCCCTCATACCTCGACTGGTCTGAGAGACTATCTCGTTCGGTCGTGAAGACCATCCCGACCATATCCCGAACCCCAGACAGTATCCCCTCGTCGTCGACCCCGTCATCGGCAACACGCGCTTCTCCAAGGTTCTCATGGACGGCGGCAACAGCCTCAACATCCTATATGCTCCACCTTTGGAGCTCATGGGAATCGGCACCAGTGAGTTGCGGCCCAACAAGTCCTCCTTCCATGGAGTTGCGCCCGGAAAACGCGTCCAAACTCTCAGGCAGATCGACCTGCCCGTCTGCTTCGGAACCCCGACAAACTTCCGTAAGGAAGTGCTCACCTTCGAGGTAGTGGGTTTCAAAGGAGCCTACCACGCGATCTTGGGAAGGCCGTGCTACGCCAAGTTCATGGCCATCCCCAACTATACCTACCTCAAGCTGAAGATGTCAGGGCCTCACGGAGTCATCACGGTCGGCCCAACGGTCGAACACGCCTATGAGTGCGACGTCGAGAGCATTGAGCTCGCGGAGGCTCTCGCCCTCGACGAGACCCTCGTAGCTGATCTGGAGGCGATCGTCAACACGCCCCCTGACGCCAACGAAGGGCAACCGGGGAGCTTCGCGCCCGCTGAGGACACCAAGACTGTCCCCCTCAACCCCGACAGCCACGACGGCAGGGTGTTGAGGATCAGCTCTTCCCTCAGTCACAAATAGGAAGTGGTGCTCGTCGACTGTCTCCGCGCCCACGCTGACATGTTTGCGTGGAGCCCCTCCGACATGCCAGGCATTCCGAGGGAGGTCGCCGAGCACTCTCTTGATATCCGCCCCACTCCAAGCCGGTCAAACAGCGCCTCCGCCGTTTCGACGAAGTGAAACGGCGGGCGATCGGTGAAGAGGTACACAAGCTTTTGGAGGCCGGATTCATCAAGGAAGTTTTTTTATCCCGAGTGGCTAGCTAATCCTGTAGTAGTAAAGAAGAAAAATGGGAAGTGGAGAATGTGTGTAGATTACACCAGCTTGAATAAAGCATGCCCGAAAGTCCCATTTCCTTTACCATGTATAGACCAAATTGTAGACTCCACGACGGGATGTGAACTTTTATGTTTCCTTGATGCGTACTCCGGTTACCATCAGATTAAGATGAAGGAGTCCGACCCACTCGCGACTTCCTTTATCACCCCTTTTGGCATGTATTGCTACGTACGATGCCCTTCGGCCTTCGAAACGCCGGAGCCACATACCAACGTTGTATGCTCCACGTCTTCGCGGATCATATAGGTTGTATCGTAGAGGCATATGTCGATGATATCGTCGTAAAAACCAGGAAGGCGGACGACCTGGTGCGCGACCTTGAGGTCGTGTTTAGCTGCCTCAGGGCGCACGGAGTAAAACTCAACCCTGAGAAGTGCGTCTTCGGTGTCCCTCGAGGTATGCTCTTGGGCTTTATTGTCTCCGAACGAGGCATCGAGCCCAACCCCGAAAAAGTCACGACCGTCCAGCAGATGGAACCGATCCGCGACCTAAAGGGTGTACAGAGGGTGATGGAATGCCTGACGTCCCTAAGCCGCTTCATCTCTCGCCTCGGGGAGAAGGGGCTACCTCTGTATCGACTTTTGAGGAAGTCAGAGCACTTCGCCTGGACCGCGGAGGCCCAAGAAGCTCTCGATCGACTCAAAACAGCGTTAATGAACACGCCAATCCTTACCTCACCGAAAGAGGGCGAACCTCTCCTCCTCTATGTCGCAGCGACCACTCAAGTCGTCAGCGCGGTTATAGTGGCGGAAAGAACCGAGGAAGGACACTCTCTGCCGGTCCAGCGACCGGTGTAGTACATCAGCGAGGTCCTGACCGAGACCAAGACGAGGTATCCCCATGTCAGAAGCTGATCTACGCCATTGTGTTGGCTCGACGTAAACTGCAACATTACTTCGAGGCTCACCCGGTGACCGTCGTGTCGTCCTTCCCACTAGGCGAAATCATCCAGAACCGCGAGGTCTCTGGACGAATCTCGAAATGGTCAACGGAGCTGATGGGGGAGACCCTCGCTTATGCGCCAAGGAAAGCCATGAAGTCTCAGACCTTGGCGAACTTCGTAGATGAATGGACCGACACCCAACTCCTCCCCTCGAAGTCCAGCCTCGACTGCTGGGAAATGTACTTCGATGGGTCGGTGATGAAAACCGGCGCCGGCGCAGGCCTGCTTTTCATTTCACCCCGCGGGGAGCACCTTCGATACGTCGTGCGACTCAACTTCCCCGCGTCCAAAAACATGGCGGAGTATGAAGCGCTCCTTGCCGGCTTGAAAATCGCGCTCGAGCTCGGCATTAAGCGCCTCGACATCCGCGGCGACTCGCAACTGGTCGTTGATCAGGTGATGAAGGAATCCAGCTGCCACGACGAAAAGATGGCGGCATACTGCCAGGCGGTACGTAGCCTCGAAGACAAGTTCGACGGCCTCGAGCTCCACCACATCGCACGAAGATATAATGAGGAGGCCGACGAATTGGCAAAGATCGCGTCAGGGCGAGCCACCGTTCCCCCGAACGTGTTCGCCAAGGACATCGACGGACCCTCGATTACCGTCGCCACCTAGGCCCGAGCCTCGACCGCACCCGACACTCGAGCGTCCGCCCTCGACCCCACAAGCACGGAGCTCTTGGGGATGAGGACGAGCCCATGGGGTACGAGGCTTGCTCGGAAGAGGAAGACAAAGCGGAGGCGATGAAAATCGACGAGGCCCTGGCGCCTCGAGATTGGCGGAGCCCGTACCTCGACTGGCTCGATCAAGGCGTTTTGCCTAACGATCGAACGGAGGCAAGGCGCGTTGGGAGGAAAGCTAAACGGTTCCTCGTCATCGAAGGGGAACTATACCGACGGGGAACCTCGGGGGTCTTGCAACGCTGCATCCCGATACCCGAGGGAAGAGAGCTCATCCTCGACTTCCATGCGGGCGTGTGCGGACATCACGCCGCCCCACGCACGCTCGTAGGCAACGCCTTTCGATAGGGCTTCTACTGGCCCACTGCCGTGGCGGACGCCACGGAAGTGGTACGAACCTGCGAAGGGTGCCAGTTCTACGCACGCAAGACACACCTTCCTATCCAGGCGCTGCAAACTATCCCCATCACGTGGCCTTTTGCTGTATGGGGCCTCGATCTTGTCGGGCCAATGGCAAAAGCGCCCAGGGGCTTCACGCACCTATTGGTGGCGGTCGACAAATTCTCCAAATGGATCGAAGCTCGACAATCAATAGAATCAAGTCTGAGCAGGCGGTGCTTTTCTTCACCGACATAATCCATCGGTTTGGGGTTCCCAACTCCATCATCACGACAACGGCACCCAATTTACGGGAAAGAAGTTCTTAGAATTCTGCGATGATTTCCACATCCGAGCGGATTGGTCGGTGGTGGCCCACCCACAAACGACCGGTCAAGTAGAACGTGCCCAATGGCATGATTCTACAAGGCCTAAAGCCTAGAATTCACAACAAGCTGAAGAAGTTTGGGCACAGGTGGGTGCAAGAACTACCATCGGTGATCTGGAGTCTGAGAACGACCCCAAGCAGAGCGACAGGGTTCTCCCCGTACTTCCTCGTCTATGGGGCAGAGGCCATCCTCCCCACGGATCTGGAATATGGGTCCCCTAGGCTCCGAGCGTACCAGGAACAGCGAAACTGCCAAGCTTGAGAGGACTCACTCGACCGGGTCGACGAAGCTCGAGACGTGGCCCTACTCCACTCAGCAAGGTATCAGCAAAGCCTACGTCGACAACAGGCTCGAAGGGTCCGGCACCGAGATCTCTGCAAAGGAGACCTCGTGTTAAGGCTTCGACAGGACAACCGAGGACGGCACAAGCTTACACCCCCATGGGAGGGGCCATACATCGTCGCCGAAGTCCTCAAGCCCGGGACATACAAGCTAGCCGACAAGGACGGGCAGATCCTCACGAACGCCTGGAACATCCAACAGCTACGTCGTTTCTATCCCTAGAGTGGCCCGTGGCCCTCGAAACTTTTGTACATACTCTAGATTTGTACAAATCTTTTGATTCAAGTGTCGACTTTTTACCCCCACAGTTTGGAAATCGAACTTTTGTTCCATGCACGTTTCGAAGGAGGATTGGCTCTACCCTTGGTAGACCCATCCCACCCTCGGGGGCTAAATGGGGAAGGACCCCCGAAAAAATCGTCACTTTTTTCAAAAAACCCCTTTGCAAACCCTCGAAGGGAACACACTAGGCGTGAAACGGACAAGGGCAGGGTCGCCTGAGCCGAGTGTTCGCCTACGCCTCGAGGCTACGGCAACACCTCACTTCCCTCCGCCTAAGTCATTCACGTACGATCGATCCTAGTGACGTTTTCCTCTCGAGGCACATGCATCGGACACAATGCGCGTCGCGAAGATACCGCATGAAAATAACATCCCGTTTAAAGCGAAATAAACAATGTGTTAGTAGGATGTAAGCGAATTAATCTTACATAAAAAAGTCCGAATTAACTACTTTTTACACTCGGGCTCGATGGCCCGAGACTTTCAGGGATTGCCCCCGCCGCCAAGGTCGTCCCAGCCGTCACCATCCTCGCCAGGAAAGAGGACGCCCTCGAAGTGGCCAGCAAGCACTCGCGCCGTCTCGTCAGCAGCAGCATCGGCTTCCTCGATCGCCGCCACTGCCTCCTCGTCGTTAAGGTTGTCGGCGACGACGTACCCGGCGGCGAGCTTCGAGAGGTCCGCTTGGTAGTGGGTCGTGACCACTCCAAGCGCCTTCCGAACCCCGAGCAGGAGGGCTTCATTCACACGTGAGGTGAAATGCCCCCCAAGCGCTCGAAGGCGACTGGCGAGGGAGCTGCCGGACTGCACGTCGGCACCAGCAATTTCATTGCAGGCCGCCGAAGCAGCCTGTACCAGCTCATCGAGCTCACGCTGGGTCGCCGAGTGTGCCACCAGCAGAGCCCCTTTTGACTCCGTCTCGGCCTGGAGCGCTTGCTTCAGCGCTGCACCAACAAGGCTGTCAGAAACGAAAAAGCAACAAAGCAAAAGGATCGAGACTCGAGCAAGATCGGCTTACCCTCGACTTGACCCTGGGCAGCCTCGTGGGCTTTCTCCGCCGTGGCCCGAGCCGCTTGCTCTAGCTCGAGCTGGTCTCGAGCCTCCACCACGAGACGTCGTTCCTCCCCAAGCGCCGACTCCGCCGCACGGCGCGCGACTCGCTCGTTGTCCAGCCAAGTGCTGCTGTTCGCGAGCTGCTCGCGCAGGGCGCCGACCGTGTCATCTAGGCGAGTGATGACTTCGCCCTTCTCCCGACACTCGGCGGCAACCCGGTCCCGAGCGTCTTGGAGGTCGGCCAGTTGGCGGTCCCGAGCCTCCACCACCCCCGACAATCGGCGGAGCTCCAACAATAGCGCCGCAATTTGGTCGTTCTTCGCGAACGCCTCCTTGCGGAGTTCCTACGAAAAACGAGCTAAGCATCTCTTGAAAAGCTATTACGACAGAACACCGGCTGCAACAAAACGCACCTGGTGGACCTTGCCGGCCTCATCATGAAGACGGAGAGTGTCTCGCAGCGCCCGGACGACACCCTGACCGTGCTCCAACTGAACGTCCCATAGACGCTCCTCCGCTGCGGCTTCACGAACGAGGTGCTCGGGAAGATCGCTGCGGGATTGCCACATCACGGGGGACCCATGCTCGTTGACGCGAGCAGGTACTTCGCTCGGCACGGCCGACGCTGGTCCCGTTGGACGCACGACGAGGGTCGACGACGCGGCCCCGCCACTCTCATGCCCCTACGGCACGGAGGCTCGCACCTCCAGAGCCTCGGCCAGCTCTGACAGAAGGGGAAACCTGCCGCCAAGGGGCCGCCCCTCTCCCCCGTCATGTGGGGGGACCATCGCGACGTCCGTCTCCACGGGCGCCGCAGATGGCTCCTCAACACGAGAAACCCCCTCAGGCGTGGGGGTGGCGTCCTCGGTCCGAGCAACCTCGACGCAGGGCTCGACGACGCCCTCGAGAAGTTGAGGCGGCCTTGGCTCCTCAAGGACCCGAGGCGCCTCCCCGCACGGCTGCCGCTCGACCTGCAGCCTCGCCTGAGCGTCGAAAAAGGTGACAAAGTCCTGCACGGCCTCATTCGTCGGGCCCGGGAGTTGCGAGGATGGGTGAGGCGACGAGCTTGGCCCGACCTTGAGGGCCTTGGTCGGTGCAAGGGAAGGCACGGTCCGTCCACCAGAACGACTGCGCCACAAAAAAAATACTAAGTCAGAAACAAAAATGAAGTATCAATGACAAGTGAGCAACGAAGAAAACATACCGAACGATGGGAAGCTTCCGCTTCAGCCTCGAGGCTGAGACGGGAGCCACCCTCGAGACCTCGCCTCCCGTGGAGGCGTCGGCCTCCCCTTGAGGAGTCACCCTCGAAGCCTCCTCGCCCCCCGTAGAGACGACGGACTCTATTTGGGTGCCTCTATTCCTGGCCCACGGGCTGGGGCCTCCTCGACAGCGCCCAGCCGCGTGGATGCCTCGCCCCGATCTTGGGGTACCCCGACGGTAGCCGCCGCTACCCCCGACGGGCTCCCGAGAGCAGGCACCGTGGTCAACGGTGGAGCTTCGAGGTCGATGGGCTCTCCGCTGCCGACCTCAGACGCTGCAGCAAGGGCGTCCCCACCGGGGGAGGCCCAAGAAGAGATGGGAAGCTCGAGAGGAGATGGGCTCCTCGCCCCACCGTCTTCCTCGGATCCCTCACCAGCGGGATCAGGGGAAGTCTCCGGCGTCAGGAGCGGTGAGAGCCCCTGCCTCTCCCGCTCGCGGTTCTCCGCCAAGTGCTTCCTCTTCTTCCGCTCCTTTCGCTTCCGCCGCGCCTCCTTCCGATCCTTTTCCTGTTTCGCCTTCTCGGCGAGGGTGCGGTTGACGCCCCTGTCTTCGAGGACAGGGGGCTTGGAGGTGTGGCCGCGGGACAGACCCTGCGAAGCACCAGCCGCGAGGTCAAAGACACGAAATTGAAACGAGAAGTAAATGCGAGAATCGGAAGGCACTTACAAAACTGAAGTGGCCATCCTCGGGACGCATGGGCACTACCCACGGGTCACCCAACCGGTCGACGGCACGCCGCGCCCGCTGGATGGCGGTGGCGACGGGCAATGGCTCCGCCGCCATCGTTGTGCCGGCGACGTCGGCGCCCGGCGTCATCCCAAACAGCGGGAGCCTCCTCTGCATAAGGGGAAGCACCCGCCGCCGGTGGAAGTTCGCGATGACGCCACCAGCAGTAAGTCCGTGCCTCGACAGGCTTTGGAGTGCCTCGATCAGGGGGGCGAGCTTGTCCTTCTGCTCCGGCGGTGACACCCCATAGACCCAGCGGTCCTGCTTCTCCGTCAGCAATCTGCCGGTGTAGGGCGGCAGACGCCCCCCGTCGTTGCGGAGGTAGAACCACCCCTTGTCCCAATCTTGATTGTTGGAAACCATGGAACAAGGGATGTAGAGCTTCCTGCGGCTCCTCCAGACTTGGAGCACGAAGCCACCAGCGCGAGCAGGGCGACGGACCCCCTTGGTGACACCCTCTAAATAGAGCTCGCCAAAGAAGAGGTGGCGCCACAGATCCCAGTGGGCTTCGATGCCCAAGTAGCCCTCGCATACGGCGACGAATACCGCCGCCTGCGAGATGGCGTTGGGTGAGAAGTTGTGCAGCTCCACCTTGTAGTGGAAGCACAACGCTCGCAAGAATCGTCCCGCCGGAACGCCGAAGCTCCGCTCATGGAGGCGAACGAGGCTGACGGCGTAGCCCGCCGGCGGAGCGGGCTCCGCAGCGGCCCCCGGTGAGATCCAGACCGGCGGGTTCGCCGTCGACGTTTGGCGGCAACACTCCGACCTCCACGAGCCCCTCTAGGCAAGCCTTGGTGGCCGTCGATGGCTTCCACGGCGCGGGGTCGACGAGTCGGACCATGGCGACAGGTGGAAGCTTAGGCGAAGGAGGAAGACGACGCAAAGGCTAGAAGGCAAAGGCTTGAAGGCGAAGGCTAGAAGGCAAGGGAGGCGTACCCTTGGCAGGAGCCCTGCCGTGCTATTTACACTCCCCCGCGGAGCAAGACGCGGCAGGACGCCGGCCGTGACACGCCAGCCCCCTAGGCTGACAGTCAGGCCCGCCCCAGGAGACGTAACGGCGCTAGCCGCGTCAACCGCGCTAACCGCCTTAATCGCGCCGTAATACTCGAGGAGTCTGGCACAGTAAACGTGCGGTCGTGTCGAACCGCGCCTGCACGCCTCGCCTGAAAAGGCGCGCCCACTTCTCCCACGAAACCACAAAATCTTCCTTGGTGGTCATCATGACCCGCGCAAAACGAGGAAGGGCGCATTCAAGGCGCCCACCCTCGTTGGGAAAGCCTCGAAGCTCGAAGGCTCGAGGAAGACCCGTCGAGGGACGGAGGCCTCGAAAGCCTCGACAGGCACCAGCCCCCGCAGGGTTGCACCCCGCCCCTGCGGAGGCTCGGGGGCTACTGTCGGGTACCTGTAAAAGGGGTACCCTAACTTAGGCCCAGAACTACTCGGTAACAAGGCCCACTAACGAAGTTGGCCTGGCTCTGCATCCCAGCAAAGGCCCACCACAACAACTCCTCCTCAGCGTCCGTCCCGCTCGAGGTGGACGACTACCCTCGAGCGGGGATGTCCGTGACAATCGAGGCTCAGCGGCCTCGAGGGAGACGTTCACCCTCGAGCGTGTGATTTCCGTCTCGTTCGAGGTTCGGCAGGCACGAGCTTACGGTCCAAGCTCGAGCTTGCCACACTGGGAACGACACCCAAGGCTCTGCGACCCATCACTCCAAGTCATGATGACGCTCCTCTGCACCAAAAAAGCAGGGGAATCACTGCGCCACGCCACCACCCACGCCCCGGAGAAGACACCGGTCAAATCCACTCGCAACAGTGGACTTCTGAGCGCCATGCTGCACGGCCAGACCTAACTTGGCAGCAGCACTGTGCCAACCACTCCTTTGACTTTGCTCGCCTCGGATGCGACACCATCCTCAAAGGCGACCCTCGAAGGAGGCTACAGAGACTCGATCTGGACGCCGTACGCAAGTTGCCACCCTCGACGCCGTGAGCCGTCACAAGAAGGAAGGACATCACGTCAGCCACTGCCATGCCGTCAGCCGGAGTTGGAAGGCGTGATTCCTGCTCGCATCGTGCGCGGCATGGGCAGCACAGTGCACTTAGCAACGTCAGCGCCACGAACACATGTACTCGCACCCTCCCTCCTTGGTCTATAAAAAGGGGAGGGGAAGCCCATGCAAAAAGGGAAGGGAGAGCAGGTTCACACACAACAGAGCACGGCCAGACGCACTCAAGTCCACACACGCTAGAACACACACCACTTAGCTAGCGACAGCCGAACTTGGGGACTTAGGAGCGCATCTCCTTCTCCCACCTTGCTTGTAACCCCCTACTACGAGCAACACGAAACTGGTGCTCAACACCACTGCTGGACGTACGGCCCCGTGGCCGGAACCAGGATAAAAACCCCTGTCTCTTCACCCGCCATCGGGGCAACGAGTGGATTAGCACCGCAATCACTTGTTTGTGCCGGTGTGACCAAATCAGGCACCGACAATTACTACTGCATGTTTAAGGTGGATCAAAGTGTCGATTCGATTTGCTTTGCCAACTAAACTAGCTTTTGGTTAGTTCTCTCAAATCCTTTCAGTATCACCTTTTCTTAAATTACGTATATTGAACTTCAGGCTTAGGTCCCATCTTGTGTTGGATTTGTGCAACTGATAATCCTATATTAGAATGGCGGAGCTCTGGCTGGTGCACCTGCGGCCTAATCATCGATGTTGTCTTGGAGCATCCTTCAGCCAGATGCTGCATGTGTCATTTTAATCTTTTTGTTGATAGCAGTGTACTCCGGCTAGCTATTTTTTCTGTAAATTTCATTTGTTGTCCTACCTTGTGTGTGGATAATAATCGGAACATTGATCATTTTTCAGCTCAAGGATGAATACCAATTTTACTTGGTTGTGCAGGTTTGGATGAACCCTACTAATGCAGCTGCAGCTGGGGCAAGAATAAACGGGCTGCAGCTAGAGCAAGAATGAACGAGCGATCTGTGGATGCAACTATGAGGACACCAAATTTCCATACCTGTTATCTTTTCAGGCAATGTAATATTCATATCGACCTGTCACAAGATTTTTGGCCTTAGAGGAAACTGTGGTGGTAAATCTTAATTGTTACTAGATCTACATGACCTTTCAGAAGCAGCAACAAATATCTATAGGGAAGATGTCCTGATTGTAAAGTTCCTATTGGAAACTTTTGTATCTGTAAAGCAATATGGTGAGGTTGTTGCCGTGTTGCCAACTCGCCATGTCTGAGTTTTCAAATTCAATGATGTATGTTTATCCGCAAAACGAATTATTTTAATCTTATGCCATGTGTTGAAGACACACCAATGATTAACCAATTTCTCATTGCTTGTTACTGTGGTAGCAGAAGATTTTTGTTGTCCCAAGTTATGCAAGACCTTTGACAAAGTTACAAAAAGATGTAGACAAGTTCTACCGATTTAAAGTACATGTGATTTGATGAATGGATTTGATAGTAGAGACAAAGACATTTTTTAAAAAAACATTGTAGAATACACTAATTAATTTAATATGTACCCATTGATGTTGGTGTGATCAGATGCGTCACGTTGATGTTGGCGTGATGAGATGAGCCACGTGATCTCTCAGAGGGATAAAAACCGATGCATGCAGTAGGCTGGACGTGGCATACAGGCCGCGCGGGTCATGCTTGTGCAAGGACCAAAAGAAAAAAACGGAAGACGAAAAAAGACGGGCGGAGGGGGTGCGCGGCGCTCCCGCGAGACCGGGACGGAACGGCACCCGGGCGGATGGGGTGCGCTCCCGCGCGATGGGGACCGAAGCCGCTCGCGACCCAGGGTACCATTTAGCGCTGCCCTATATATATATATATATATATATATATATATATATATATATATATATATATATATATATATATATATATATATATATATATATATATATATATATGGGATAATGTATGCTATATGTGCTTAGTTTATGTGTGTCATTTTGAAGCCGGGGAAAATGCATAAGGCCATTCTTGCACCCATGTGTTTGGTTCTGGACCATATGGGTTGGGTTGGACCCACCCCTAATTTTGGGGTTAGGTTGAACCCAGTTCATGTTTGGTTGCTGAAATAGATTGAATCTGTTTTATGTTTGATTGAAGGGTTGAAGTGTGTTGAATGGTTCCATCACCTGTTTGGATGGATGGATAGTGAATAGAGTCACCTACTTGGTGAGATTACCACTTCACACATGTATTCATGAAACAAGAAGCAAATGCAATTACACATAATATGCACTGATTAGATTGTTTAAGCCAAAGTCATAATAATTACTTGCAGTATGGACATAATTTAGTTGAAGCCTTACTTAAATATAGAAGTTGAAGGCAATACATCAAATTTAAGCCTTACCACATTTAAGTTCAAGGCTTACAGGCAATACAGATCCCTTACATGATATATGTTCTAGGCTTATATACAATAATTAACAAAAGGGGCTTGTTGCCATCTCTCTGTAGTGCAAGAAGGGCTTGTTCAGGAACTCAACATCAGCTTATTTTATGAACCTATAATTGAGCATAAATTAGTAAACCATATATGAAAAGACAAAGCGAATGTCGGAAACATGTTACCAGTGTACTTGAACATGTCCATTGTAGTGCACTTCATCAAGTTTAATAATGCATGCATCTTCATCCCAGTTAGCACCATTAAACTTCTTAAATCTAGTTATCTTTGAATACCTCTTTTTTCCATGTTTTCAAATGATTCTTGACCTGTTCACCAGTAAGGCCAGCGTTGAACTTCTCATTGACCCATAGGTAATACCAACCCTCCTCGCTCCCCTGTTATGTTTTCTAGACTCAATAATCATGGGCGTCATTGACAATAACATGTATGCAGCAGCAGCACAAATTACAACCTTGGTCTTGTTATCCATCTACAATACATTCATAAGGTCCAACAAATTGGAGACAATTTGAACATGGTACAATGTTAGGGTTTGTGCACCTTGAGGAAAAGAAGCAGATCATGGGGATAGGAAGAGCTGCTGCGTGGTTCTCGGCAAGGAGGAAGCCGTGGCGTGGTGGTGGTCGGCAAGGAAGGGACCCACGGAGTGGTGGTGCTCGGCGATGAGGGGACCTGGTGCTTGGCTCTGCGACTGCCGGTGACGAGGTGAGGGAGGTGCCCCGATGACCGGCGAGGAGGGGAGGCGTGGATTCGTGGCTTGGTGGTGCTCGGCGACGAGGGGACCTACTGTTTCTCACCACGATGGCCGGTGACAAGGGGCGCCGCGCCTTGGCCCCGCGACGGCCGGTGATAAGGGGAGGGAAGGTGCAACAACCACTAGCGAGGAGGGGGATGCGTGGATCCAATGATGGAGGGGGAGGCAGAGCAAGAACAGCGACGGGACCGCTCTCGAAATCCAGCGCTGCCGTTCCCTCACGCACGCGTGCACGAGAGAAAAGGGGGGGAGAGGACCAGGTGGCGACGGGAGGTAATCGCAGCCCGCGAGTGGATCCGGGTCGAGTCCGCGCCCTCAAATTGGAGGGATGGGGCTGACCCGCATCTTCAAGGTATATTCCTTTGTGGGTTCAACCTCCGACCAAACGCGGGTCGATGTAGGATGGACTACCCGTTCCAACCCACACCAACCCGGTATCCAAACATATGGGCAAAGTTTCATTCTCATTTGATTGGACGCCACAGAAGTAATGCAGATGGCATGATAAATCTTTAAGAAAGAGATGAAAGGAGTTTCATCTAGATGAAACATTGTGTATAGTTAGATGAGAGGACAAATCTTTAAAGAAGAAAGAGCGAGATGAAAAGAGTCTTATCTAGATGATGTTGAAACCTTATGTACACTCAGATGGCATGGCAAACATTTAAAACAAAGATGAAAAGAGTTTTTATCCAGACGAAACACTATATACACCGTTTCTAAGTCACAATATGTCACTCAGATGGCATGGCAAACATTTAAAACAAAGATGAAAAGAGTTTTTATCCAGACGAAACACTATATACACCGTTTCTAAGTCACAATATGTCTTACAATTGAATGCATTGCGTACCTATGAAAAATCAGGATTAAAACCATACGTGGAACTATTTGAAATAGTGGAATAAAACCACCCATTGACAATGACCTAAGTTTACATGCTTGTAGCGACTAGTGAAGGATTCGAAATCTGTAGAATATTCATATCGAATCATATGAAGAGGTAAAAATGACCGTGAATTTGCAGTGATCTGCTGTAGATCAAATCGATCAATTGGCATAGACAGAGAAAAGTGAGCATAGCTCAATCGGCACGGGTTCCTGCATATTTTCTAGTTTTATTTCTAGATTTAACCGGCATTATTTTTTAGTGGCAGGCAACGCACCCATTGATACCGAGGCGTACTAACTTTGTCAATTTTGAGATAAACCGATCTATTTTCTTAGAGGTGCTGATAGAGGTAGTGTCGCATGCGTGTATTTACAAGGATAAATGTATTTCGGATTTAGTTTGTTAAAGGTGCTAATAGATGCAGTGTCGTGTATTTATCTATATCTATACCTATTTCTAAAAAACATAAGAAATCCTTCGGGAGCGGCTACATTACGGCGGGCCGTATAATAGCGCCAGTTACGGCCGCCGGTTTTTGGAAATTAACATCCTGTGTCGCTCCCGCCCCCCAACCCCGAAAACCAGGCGGACCCACCAAAAAGACAAGTCGCTGTCTCGCTCCCGCCCCCAACCCCGAATCCCAGGCGGACCCAGGCCGCCGCCGCCGCCGCCGCCAAAAAAAATTTGCGCCTCGCCGCAGACCACCCGGCGGCAAAACGGCGATTCAGAGGGGCATGCCGGCGGGAAGCACAAAAGACAGGCAAATTAGGCAAAGAAACACTCAGGTAAGGCCCAACATTATTCTTGGCTTGCAAACAACTTGAGAAACAGATCCTAGGGTTACCAGAACATAGATCTTGAGAAACAGGTTCATGACACAGATTCAAGGCAATTTTGGCTTGCAAACAACTAGATAACTTGTTACATCACATGATTTAATTTGCATGGTTTTGTATGGAATTTCATCAGTAGCTCCCCACCCCCGTCTTTCTTTTGCCTGATCTGCAAATGTACCTGCACCCGGTTTCCTCTGCACCAGATTACATGTACTGGATTCCTGCAGAAGACATTTCGGTATACAAGTTATGGGACTGAAAATACAGTAGCGTGAGAGGAAATGCCATGTATTGAATTGAATAAAAATGCACAGATTAATGTAGTGTAGAGCCAATGTCTTAACACATTATTGATTGGGAAAAATGCTCTGAGTTGCCTACTTTGGTTCCATTGCAATCAATTGAATAAAATGCCCAGATTACATGTACTGAATGCCCAGATTACATGTAGTGAATAAAATGCACAGATTACATGTCTTAACATATTACTTCCTAGAGAAAATGCAATGAGTTGCCTACTTTTTATGCATCCATTTTTTTAATGAAAACAATCATGCTATATAATTGAAACATGGTATTTTGCATACAGCAGGACCTTGAGCAGTGAAGCAAAAAGAAAAGTTATGGATTTAAATGAGCTTCCCCCTGAATATGGAGGGAAAGATGTTGGCAACTTTGAACGTCTGTTTGAAAATGGCCTGTTTGAGCTTGAAAAATTTGAAATTTTAGGTTCACCCCAAAAAGAAAGTTGTGTCCCACATCTCAAACTCCAACTTTTGTTTTTGCACGTTTGAATGTTCAGTTCAAATTTTTGGAGAAAATCCACAGTGAAAGGAGGAGATCCACGGTGCGCCCGACAGTCGCCCTGGCGCGCCCTGCCCCGACCGCAGACCGGCCGCCACGTGGCCGCGAGCGGCGGCGGCCTCGCCTGGCCAGCCAAGCTCTTGTCCTCGCGCGGCCGTCTGGCTCGCCGTTCCATCACCTCGCGCGCTACAGCGCCCTGGCAGCCTCGCGCCGCGCGGAGCGCCATGATGGCGAGCAGAGCTCGGCCACCGGCCGCAGCCGCGCGCGCGCCGCGCTGACCCGCGGGCGATTCCCTCCCGCTACGCGCCAGGCCCCCTCTGTGGCGTATCTCTCCTCGCTCACGCCACGATCCGCGACGCCCAACCGCTTCGCGCGTGCTACCCGAGCTCACAGGCGCACTCATGGCGACCCCGACGGCTCGAGCACGCGCACGCACGCCCCCAGCCGCCCCAGCCAGCTCTAGCTGCTCCATTTGCTTCGCCAAGTGACCTTTTCCCCTTGCCTTCGCTCGTACCGCAACCAATTCCCCCCCCACGGTCCTGAGCATCGTCTTCAACCTCTGGCCGCAAGAGCCGAGCTCGAGCGCCGAAGCAAAATTCGTCTCCATCCCTCCACCATTTCCAAATTCGAGCTCCCCTCAACTCTCCGGCGAGAAATCAGGATTTCCCCCAAAATCCCCATTTCCGGCCACTGGAGGACCTCCACGTCAAGCTACCCCTTCGAGCCATCCCCAACGCCAACCGAGCATCCCAACGTCTTCGCCAAGTCCCACTGGTGCTCACGAGCCCCTCCAACCCCGGTGAAAGCCACTGACCTCGCCGGAGTTGAAGCCGCGGCGGCCGCACCGCCACTGCTCCGTCGCCGGCGACCTCCGAGCCTCCTCCGGCCTCCCAACCACCACCATTCGACTCGTGGTGAGCTGCTCGTCCTTTTCCCCCACCTCTCCGACCTCCTCCCACCGTCTTTTGGCCGGCGCAACGCCGCCGACGAGCCGAGGGCATATCTTCATCTTCTTCTTTTTCGCAGGGTTCCCAGTGAAAGAATTCGGGGGCCTGTTTGCGAAGTTTCAAAAGTTTCAAGGGTCACGGCGCAAAAAGATTCTTAAGGTTTAGTTCATTTTCCCAAAATTTTGTAAAATCCACTAAAAATCGTACAAAAATCGGAAAAATTTTAAATGCACAAAAATACTCCCTGGACTCGTGAGGTTGTAAAATCCAATCTCATGTTAGCATGTACACACTTTTTGTGAACAGTTCTTGAATTAAAATTCAAACTCAGTTTTTAGAATCTTGTGCACCATTTCAAATCCTGAGCTCTTCTGGAGCTGAACTTTGGATATGTTGTTGTGGTACCTATAGACGCCTTGTGTCCAAAGTAGACCTAAAAATATGGACTGTAGCTTCAGTTATGATTTATTTTGTGATTCCTGTTATAGTTTAGTTCTGCAATTATTAAATATAATCCATGCAGCCAAAAATCACCATTTTTCACCATAGGTCTAGGAACTTGTTAGCACATGTGGTAAAAATGCTAAACTTAATTTTTGACCCTGTTTAGGCTAGCAAATAAATAGATGTTGGTTTTCGGATAGAAAATTATTGAGGGTTGTCCAAGTGTTATTTTTAGCTACGACTTGGTCAGAGCCTTTCTTTCACTCATGTCTAGCCCTGGTAGAAAAATTATCTGTTTTGAAGATAGTTTTAATTTTATATGAATTAATCTTGTTTCGTTGAGCAGTAACTTGTACTATTTTTAATAAATTCTGTGTAGCTCAGATTGGGCTAAATTTTGGAGTGAGCCTAACTCTTATACTCCAGTAGCTGTCATAAAGTTTGTGGATAAAAGGGATGAACAGAAACAGAGAAACAAAAATGAGAAGGAACTAGAGTAGAAATTGATGGATAAGTCTTGTACTAGTAGTCTTTGTGAGGCTGCAGCAGCACATGGTCCTTGCATGGACCAGATGCAGCATATGGGAGTTTTTCTTTAGCATCTTGGACTGTCCCGGAGAGTGGTGGCTGTGCTGCTGCTCAAGGACAGCAGTTAGACTAGAGGACAGCATCTAGTGCTTTAGCATCTTAGACTAGCATCTAGCATATGCTTGGCTGGCTAGCAGCCTCAGCAGCCTCCTATAAATATGTATCCCCAACCCTTTGGTTGGTATGGCTTGTAGTTTGTGAATGAAACAACCCAGAAAATTCCCAAGTTCCTTTGTCATCCTCTCAGCTCAATGAGAGTGAAAATTGAGCTTCTAACAACTAGTATCAGAGCCATACTTTCTTGTAGGCTAGATATCTCTTGCTCCTCCCCTGCCCAAGCAGCCCAGCCACTTCCAGCAGTAGCAGCTAGAGCAGCAGCTGCAGCACACGCAGCAGCTGCAGCACCCCCGGCCTTTTCTTCCTCACCCGAGCAGACCAGCAGCAGCTCGTCTGAGGCTGCGTCCTCCCCACGCAGCAACAGCCCCTTGGTGGCTCGCCATGGCCGACGCTCAGTCTCGACGCTCGGCCACATCAAGTGCACGGCGTCGGAAGGACGCCGAGCTCGCCACGGCAGAGGAGCGCAGGCAAGCGACGGCGCGAGCCGCTGCAGCAGCAGCGAGGGCGGCCAGACTGGCAGCAGCGGAGCTGGCGGCAGCCCGGGGGGAGGTGGAAGCAGAGGAGGCGGCAGATGCAGCACGTGCGGCAGAGGCGGAGGTTGAGACCCTGCGCGGGGCAGCCTCAGCGGCTCCATCGCCGGCGACATCACTGGCGACGGGGACCTTGAGGTGCTGGCGAGGGAGAGGGCGCAGGAGCGGACTGCGCGGTGGGCAGAGGGCCACCCCCACGGCGGCGGCAGCAACCAGCAGCGCGCGCCCGGCGGCGACCTGCAGCAGCACGCGCCCGGCGGTGGTCTGCAGCAGCGCGCGCCCGGCGGCGGCGGTGGCGCCCCAGGGCGGCAAGTGCGCGACGGTGCCCCTGGCTACCACGGCATCCAGACGGTGGTCAGGGATGCTGGTCCCAGCGGCGGATGGCCGACTCTCACCAAGACCAACTACGTCGAGTGGGCTGCGGTGATGAGGGTGAGGCTCCAGGTGCGGCGCATGTGGGATGCCGTCCAGTACGACGACGTCGACTACGATGAAGATCGTCGGGCGCTGGATGCGCTCATCGCCGCAGTTCCTCCCGCGATGCAGTTCTCGCTTTCCCAGAAGGCGACTGCCAAGGAGGCCTGGGACGCCATCGCGGCGGCTCGCATCGGCAGCGACCGGGCTCGCAAGTCCACGTTGCAGGCACTTCGCAAGGAGTGGGAGAACTTGGCTTTTAAGCCAGGTGAAGACGTCGACGACAGCGACGAGCCACAGTCTCTCTCGGGAGGCATCACCATCAACGGGAAGCTCCACCTCACCCAGGACCAGTGGGAGGCCCGACGAGGTGACGTGAAGAAGGGGGAGCCTTCCTCCTCGACCAGTGGCCGCAAGCGCGGCAAGCCCCGAAAGGGGCGCGGAGGTGCCCAGGCGGGGGCACGAGGGCGAGCTGATGGCGGTGCCCGCGGAGGCGCTCAGGGTGGCACCGCCGCCAAGCCCAAGGAGGCACGAGACGACGCTTGCCACACCTGTGGCAAGGCTGGCCACTGGGCCAAGGACTGCCCGCAGCGGCGGCGTGGGGGCCAAGCCCACATCGCGGAGGCCCAGCCGGACGACGAGTCGGCTCTGTTCCTACTCCACGGGGTTATGGAGCTGCACCAGAAGGACCCGGAGGCTCCGCCCGCCACTGCTCTACTTCACCTCGACAAGCCGCGTGCCCGAGTCCTTCTCGGTGACGGCTCCGACGACGACAAGATCGACGGTTGGTACCTCGACTCCGGCGCCACACACCACATGACCGGGCGGCGAGAGTTCTTCTCCGACCTGGACACCGACGTACGTGGCTCTGTCAGGTTCGGGGACTCCTCTGCTGTGGAGATCCAGGGAGTGGGCTCCGTGATCTTCACCGCCAAGTCCGGAGAGCACCGGATGCTCACCGGAGTCTACTACATTCCGGCGCTACAGAACTCCATCATCAGCCTTGGGCAGCTCGATGAGAGCGGCTCACGCGTGGTGATCGATGGCGGGGTCCTCCGGATCTAGGACCACCGTCGCAAGCTTCTCGCCCGGGTGGTTTGAGGGAAGAACCGCCTCTACACCCTCCACGCCGAGGTGGCCCAGCCTCTGTGTCTTGCAGCTCGTAGGGACGACGAGGCATGGCAGTGGCACGAGCGCTTCGGGCACCTCCACTTTGAGGCCCTGAAGCGGCTTAGCGCCAAGGAGATGGTCCGAGGCCTCCCGTGCCTTGACCATGTGGAGCAGCTCTGCGACATCTGTGTGCTGACGAAGCAGAGACGACACCCTTTCCCCCATAAGGCGAGCTTCCGAGCCAAGGAGCGGCTCGAGCTCGTCCACGGGGACTTGTGTGGTCCGGTGACACCGACCACACCAGGAGGACGACGCTACTTCCTGCTGCTCGTCGACGATCTCTCCCGCTATATGTGGGTGATGATCCTTGGCAGCAAGGGAGAAGATGCAGACGCCATCAGGCGTGCTCAGGCTGCTGCGGAGGCGGAGAGCGGCCGCAAGTTACGCGTGCTGCGCACCGACAACGGCGGCGAGTTCACGGCCACCGAGTTCGCGGCGTACTGCGCGGGATGACGGCATCCAGCGCCACTTCTCCGCACCGTACAGCCCGCAGCAGAACGGCGTAGTCGAGCGACGCAACCAGACGGTTGTGGGGATGGCTCGGGCCCTCCTCAAGCAGAGAGGGGTACCGGCAGTGTACTGGGGAGAGACGGTGGTGATAGCCGTCTACATCCTCAACCGTTCGCCCACCAAGGCTCTCGACGGTATGACACCGTATGAGGCTTGGCATGGGCGCAAGCCAGCGGTCTCCCACCTACCGGTCTTCGGCTGCCTCGCGTTTGCCATGGAGCTTGGCCACGTTGGCAAGCTCGACGACAGGAGCACTCCGGGAGTGTTCATCGGCTACGTGGAGGGCTCGAAGGCCTATCGCATCCTCGACCCGGAGACACAGCGTGTGCGCACGGCGCGCGACGTTGTGTTCGACGAAGGGCGAGGATGGGCGTGGGACAAGACGGCGGACGGAGGCTCAGCTCCAACGTACAACGACTTCACCGTCGAGTACATCCACTTCGAGGGAGCTGGGGGAGCAGGCAGCTCTTCTTCGCCGAGCGTGCCTACCCCAGTCCCCGAGCCTCCACCAACTCCGGTGCCTGCCACACCGGTAGCACCATGCTCTCCAGCCACGACTCTGGCTGCGACGAGCCCCTCGCCGGCACCACCGCAGCCGGCGACGCCACGCACTGCAGCACCGACAGCCACTCCTCCTGGCACGTCTACTCCGACACCTGCTCATGCTGAGCACAACCCGATGGAGTTTGCTACTCCGCCCACTCACGACGAGGAGCGGGTCGACGCGTACCACGACGGCGAGCCGTTGCGGTATCGTACGATGGAGGACCTTCTCGGTGACCAGCCGGTGCCGGGACTGGTGCCTCATGACCTGGAGGCACAGTTGCACCTCGCGTGCGACGACGGCGAGCCTCGGTCTTTCGCAGAGGCCGAGGGACAGGCGGCATGGCGTGCTGCGATGCAGGCAGAGATGGACGCGGTTGAGAAGAACCGCACTTGGGAGCTTGCTGACCTTCCTCGTGGTCACCGCGATATCACCCTTAAGTGGGTGTTCAAATTGAAGCGAGACGAAGCCGGCGCCATCGTCAAGCACAAGGCTCGTCTTGTGGCACGAGGTTTCGTGCAGCAGGAGGGGGTTGACTTCGACGACACCTTTGCCCCCGTTGCACGGATGGAGTCCGTGCGGCTTCTCCTTGCACTAGCCGCCCAGGAGGGCTGGTGCGTCCATCACATGGACGTTAAGTCGGCGTTTGTTAACGGCGACTTGAAGGAGGAGGTCTACGTGCACCAGCCGCCGGGGTTTGCAACCCCCGGCAAGGAGGGCAAAGTGCTACGTCTGTGCAAGGCCCTCTACGGCTTGCGGCAGGCCCCGAGGGCGTGGAACGCCAAGCTGGATTCCACGCTCAAAGGGATGGGCTTCGAGCAAAGCCCGCACGAGGCGGCCATCTACCGGCGGGGCAATGGAGGAAATGCCCTGCTGGTGGGTGTCTACGTCGACGACTTGGTGATCACCGGCACCAAGGATGCGGAGGTGGCGGCGTTCAAGGAAGAGATGAAGGCCACCTTCCAGATGAGCGATCTGGGGCCTCTCTCCTTCTACCTGGGGATCGAGGTGCACCAGGACGACTCCAGGATCACGTTGCGACAGACCGCCTACGCCAAGCGCGTCATGGAGGAAATGGAGGAGCCTGAAGCTGAGCCGTGACAGCACGACGGAGGAGGTGGACGCTACTCAGTACCACGGCCGGACTTGGCGACTTGGCGTTCTCCGTCGGCTACGTTAGTCGGTTCATGCAGCGACCGACGACGGAGCACCAGCAGGCTGTGAAGAGGATCATCCGCTATGTTGCGGGGACCCTCGACCACGGTCTCCACTACCCGAGGTGCCCTGGGACGGCACACTTCGTCGGGTACAGCGACAGCGACCACGCCGGCGACATCGACACCAGCAAGAGCACAAGCGGGATCCTCTTCTTCCTCGGCGAGTGCCTCGTGAGCTGGCAGTCGGTCAAGCAGCAGGTGGTGGCTCTGTCTAGTTGCGAGGCTGAGTACATAGCGGCTTCCACCGCTTCGACTCAGGCGCTCTGGCTCGCTCGACTGCTCGGTGATCTCCTCGGCAGGGACACTGAAGCAGTGGACCTTAGAGTGGACAGCAAGTCTACTCTAGCTTTGGCGAAGAACCCCGTTTTCCACGAACGGAGCAAGCACATCCGGGTGAGGTACCACTTCATCCGAGGCTGCTTGGAGGACGGGAGCATCAAGGCAAGCTACATCAACACCAAGGATCAGCTTGCGGACCTGCTCACCAAGCCTCTTGGGAGGATCAGGTTCCTGGAGCTCTGCTCCAAGATTGGGATGGTTCAGCATTCTCACAAGACGATGCACAAGACTTAGGGGGAGATTGATGGATAAGTCTTGTACTAGTAGTCTTTGTGCGGCTGCAGCAGCACATGGTCCTTGCATGGACCAGCTGCAGCATATGGGAGTTTTTCTTTAGCATCTTGGACTGTCCCGGAGAGTGGTGGCTATGCTGCTGCTCAAGGACAGCAGTTAGACTAGAGGACAACATCTAGTGCTTTAGCATCTTAGCATCTTAGACTAGCATCTAGCATATGCTTGGCTGGCTAGCAACCTCAGCAGCCTATAAATATGTATCCCCAACCCTTTGGTTGGTATGGCTTGTAGTTTGTGAATGAAACAACCTAGAAAATTCCCAAGTTCTTTGTCATCCTCTCAGCTCAATGAGAGTGAAAATTGAGCTTCTAACAGAAATGAGTTGTATAAAAAGAAATAGGTCACTTTTGATAATTAATCAAATGTGGAGCATGTAAAGTTAAAATTCCAGAACTACACCCTTGTTTAAAAATAATGGTTTGAATTGTTTTATATGTGCACACAATCCCCATTATAAAGGCATAAAAATTTCCACCACACCTTCTCCAATTTTGTGAAGAAAAGTATCGCCCAATAGTATGTCTAGGTGAATATGGCCTTCAAGGCCTTGCTTTTAGACCACTTAGGCAGCCACAATAAAGTTGTGCATCTCATGTAGAAGGCGCTCTCGCTGACGGCACCTATAACCTCGTCCCTGTCAACGAAGAAGAAGTCCCCGAGGGTGGTGCCGACGTCGTCGTGATCGACCAGGAGCCTGACAGTGTTTTAGCTCAAGAAGGCAAGCCCGGAGCATAACCTAACTTTTGATTCGTGCAACTATGAATTTATTATGCTTGTGCATTTACGTTCTAGGTGTTGTATGAATACCCTAGTTGCATGATTCTAGTACCTATGACTTGAAATACTAGCATGATAGGATCGGTAGAGCAATGACTTCAGGACCGTTACAAGTCGAGTGATTTCCTGTCACTCGCGAGATATAGGAGTTGCTTGTCTTTACTTATGTTGGAACCATAAGGATGGACGGGTAGGAGGGTACGTGTAGATCTCCCGTCCGTGTATGATAAATGGATTAAGGTCGAAACGTGTGATTCTATGTGTCAAGTTTTTGAACGTACCACATGCATGCCGACCTATGGGAATCGATAAGCCCGGTACCAGATTGAAGCAGTTAGGACCGATATCCATTTCTCCTTGGAAACATTTTGTTTCCCTTGTTGTACACATGTGGATATATGCGTGATGCCGTGAGTGAAGCGGTAAACCTTTATCCTAAGGGAATGGACCCGGTGCCGAATTGTGGATCGATGGGAAAGGTTGGGTAGTGCTTGTGCCTTTTACAGCAAGCATTATCCGTATGTGTTGGGTTTCCCCTGGCCAGGTAGCAAAATTCGGTTCGAACTGTCCGCTTCTCGCGGTTAATGAGACTGCTTGACCGCTGTGCTGCATTGAGTAACAAGTGGAACTATGAGGATGATGAATTTGTTGTATGTACTAAATTGTATTGCACCACTTGCATGCTTAGAGAGGATGCTAATCTAGAATGATTAACACTACTAGAATTTGATGCTAAAATCATGAAAATAATGGTCCACTCTTAGTTGCTTTCTGGCAAACAAACCCACCAGCCAAAAGCCTCTCCTGTCTAGAAGTCGGTGAGGTAGTTCACCCGACGGGTAAGCCTTGCTGAGTATTAGCATACTCAGCCTTGCTTGTGGCTATTTATTTCAGGTACTGTTATGGATGTGGCAGTCGATTCCATCACTTGGCCTACCCAGGTTCCTCCTGGCTGGCATGTCGAGTGGGTTCCGTCCTCTGCCGAGGATCGGGAGGAGTAGCACCATGGCCGGCTTCATCGTGGTGTTGCTATGTATCATCGTTAGTTTAATTTCCGCTGCAATGAACTCTCGTACTTTGATTTGAATTTCGAACTTGGTTTGTAATAACTTAATTATGCTATTTATGTATGTTGAATTTGTGGAATGTTGTAATTTCTGCACTCACCTTCGTGTGGGCGCGCGTGTTGTTTCAATCGTGAAAGTACGTGGTTAATCGGGTATAATCCGACGGCGCTCCAGCTTACTCCGGATTAAGTGCCTGACTGCTTGATTAGCGGTCCAGAGGTATTTAACTTGGAATAATTTCGAAGTGGTCCGCCACAATGATGAATCTAGGGTCGAGAGCATCTTTTGGGTGGACAGTGCAGCACGACACGCGTATATTGAGGCATACCATGATTGTGTCTCTTTCGATGCAACGTACATGACGAAGCCCTTCGCACCATTCATTGGGATAAACAGGCATGGTCAATCTTTTCAGCTCGGTTGTGCCTTCCTAAGAGACGAAAAGACACCTAGTTACGTGTGGTTGTTTGAGACCTTTCTAATGGCCATGAAAGGCAAAGCACCTACATGCACTGCTTTTTCCCCTTCTTGCAATCCACACAAAGGAGTGAAGGTTTCAATTCTGTCCTAAAGAAATATGTGAACCCGAACATGTCAATTCTACATTTTGTTAGGCAATACGAGAAGATTCAAGAGAAGTGTCTTGTTCCACAAGAGGGGAATGACTTCAAGACCGATGAAAAGGAAAGGAGGAGGTGGTCAAAGTACCCGATAGAGAAGCATGCTTCTACTATCTACACCAAGAACCTTTTCTATCGGTTCTCGAAAGAATTTGAGAAAACTGCTGAATATGATGTCAAACCTGAAGGGCTTTTGCAATATCTTCTTGTTCCTAATAACAGATTTGTGTTTGGTTATGGAAAGAGATCCTATGTAGTGACGGCCATTGAGGAAGAAGGAAGCTACTACTGTGAGTGCAGCAAATTCGATAGAGATGGAATCATTTGTTGCCACATTATGAAGATTTTGACGAGGCTAGGGGTAAAGACAATACCTGATCGTTACGTAAAGAAACGGTGGACAAAAGAGGCGGTTACAAACACTGAAGTGGGGCATGAAGAGGCTGATTTTATAGCTCGTGGGATGCCACTACACAACGAGAGAACTTTGTGGTTCAGCAATCTATCTGTTGCCTTTGCAGACTTGGCAGCGGAGGGTAGTTGTTCAAATGAGGCTTATAGTATGATGCAAGAACATATCAAGATCATGCGCTCTGCTGTTAATGAAATAAAGAAGAGGGAGATGACTAGGCAGAGCGGGGCAGCATCTACAACAGGATCTGTACCAGTTGTTATGCATGCTATGGATGTGGGTGGTCCTGGTAGAAATGCTGCTTTATCGATAGCAGCAACTACTGCTATTACACCTGCAGGTACGTGCCTCTGTAGGCTAAATAACTGCTTAAAACCAACAATTTTTAATAGCTATTGACTAAATATGGTAAAACTACAGGAAACCCAGCTATAATTCCTAGTGCATTAGCTGCAACTACAATAGGCAACCCGCCAAGGTCCAAGGTGAAGGGGCGCAAGAAGGAGAAGAGGCTGAAAAAGGGCATGAATGCAGAGCCAAAGAGGAAGAACAAGTGCAGCGTTTGCAAGAGTACAAGTCACAATGCTGCAAGATGTCCACAGAAAAAATCAGAAGTAGAGCTTAGGGCAGACCCATGATAGAGTTGTTTGTGGATCGAATATGTTGGTAATGCCTAGTGGATATTGTTAATATGCTTGCATGAATGTATTCAAATGCCTAGTGGATATTGTTAATATGCTTGCATGAATGTATTCAAATGCCTAGTGGATATTGTTAAAATGCTTGCATGAATGTATTCAATGGTGAAATGATGCTGAAATGCCTATAATTGCAATTTAAAGGGAGGTGTGTACCTAAACCAAGTTCAAAATCTTCTTCCAGTCTGTATCATTTTCCTCATACATCAGCCACTTGTGGGTCACAACCTTGCGAATCGCAGCCATGTCTTTGTCCTGAATATTGCACACTGAACGCCCATTCCAGTACTGTGCATGCAACAGCATGTAGTACCCACAGTCATGGCTGCAAGAAAGTTGAAAAACAAACATTTATGGTTGGAGCAAAACATATACTGCTGCATACAAATTCCAAGAAAAGGGAGGGGCTTAGCTTACTTGTTTCTCTGCTTTGTGATGTTCACATCAAACAATTGGTAATCATCTATTGGATGCCTAGTATTGGGGTAGTCAGTTTTCCACAATTCTTTTACGGAAGTTATTATGGTCATGCAGCAGTCTAAAAGTGCCTTGTCTGCATCTAGAGTCCTCATCGAGTCAAATACCTCAAACCTCTTGTTGCGTAAGTTGAGCACAATCAAGAAATAATGCCCTGAGTGTTCGTCGCCTACCACCAACTTCTGAAGTACAGGGAACATTACCTGAAGAAAGCAGAGCAACATTAAAAGCAAAAAAAGGGGATCATGTTGAGTGGTGACATAGGAAAAACATGGAAACAAAAAGGATGCAGCAAAAACAGAGGGTTGCTTACAAGCTGACGGTGGTCAAGGTGGTTTTTGCTCCTATTGAATGCCTGATAGACCACTGCCATATCTTTCTGCTGACTTTGTATACATGTCTAGGTTGGGGTGATGTAAAAAAAATGGAATCAGCAGAAAACCAAAATATTTGTTGCGCCATTGAACTTAAAAGTACTTACCGAAACCAGTGTTCGCCTACAAGGCCGTTTAGAGGCGTGTAAATGCTACACGATGGCAAGCCGTGTAGGCCGATTAGCCGTTTAAACCCGTGTAAACCCGTTTTAGCCGTGTAGGCCGACTTTTTGCTAAACGATAGGTCACCGACCGTTCACCGTTTAGTGTTTAGGCTAACACTGACCGAAACAGCTAATGGGAGGACATGTTTGGACACCCCCTTCTGCTTCTTGCCATTGATGACATATATCCCAATTTCGGCAACACTGCTCTTCATCTTGCCAGCAGGCTTGACCGAGTCAGCAAGGTGGCCAAGCTCGACAAAGTTGAATTGGTAGTTTATTATGATTTCACTGTGACACAAAAGGGTGGGTGTTAGGTCAAACACAAGAAAAGAATGTGAAACATTAAAAAAACATGAGTTCAAATGGATATGCGTACTTCCTGTTGTTTGACCTCTTTGAACATGAGCAGACTGCATCATAAACCCTGTGCGTGTCCTTGGTGCACTTGAAATGGATGTCCGATTGTGATTGGACATAAGGAGATTGCAGCACGGTAGTCTTTCTCAGCATCCTCGTTGGGTGGGGGTTATATGCAGGTGTGATAGATGCATCTCCAATAGAAGTGGCAGGTGCCTGTGATGTTGCATAAATTGCAAGTGTCAAAAAGAGTTTGATAAAATTGAAAATGGCAATGGAAATGAAAAACTAAAAAAAAATCATATGAATTCCAACATGGTCATAATCAAAAGGGTGTGTGTGTTCAGACTTTCTCTATTTTTTTTAGTGGAGCACCGAACTATGTTATGAATGCTGCCAATTTTCTTAGAAAAAAAGCTATAGTACGGCTGTATGACTTTAGTAAATCTGAAGTAGCAGTCTTTACCTATATATATATATACATAGATAGATAGATATATACAATCCATGTGTTTTGATTTTCTTGACCATGTGCATGTCCTGAGTTGAACTATGTAATACTTGTGGATACTGCAGACATTTTGCAGCCATTACTTTGTGATTAATCATTTGTTACAAGCGCTCTGTAATTGACCTAGATAGGTTTTATTTTCTGCTAAGCCTCTTTTATCATTTTTGTACAACCTGATGGGCTCATGGCAGCGTAGCTGATACTCTACATAAATATGCTCATAGCTTTCATGCACTATGTGCCAACCAATGTACTATACTTTACTATATAATTGCATAATCAGAATGCATAAATTGCTTTTCTACATATCATTTAATCGCTTTTTCTTTGTATTTTTCAGTGCATACCCCTCCCTGAAGACTAGGCAAAATGGCTAAGAAAAAGAAGCAGCAACAGGCTCGAACTTCAAATAATGTGGTATGCAACCCATCGTCTGTGTCCCCCTCCTGTTTATTGTTTCTGTCCTTGCAATTGTCCAATTTTACTGATCCAGTAAATTTATTTGTTAAGATCCGAAGAAACAGGGCTTCGCCTTCACGGCTTATCAAGCTCTACAAAGTCATTTCTAAAGAGCAGCGCAAGATGATAACTGAAGCGAAATTCGATGGTTTGCTGCATATTGCATGTCCAACAATCCCAGCAGAGTTTGCAAATTGGCTCATGGTTGAGTGCTACGATCCAGAAAGCTCCCAGCTTGTGTTCCCGGGAAGAGGTAGAATCCCAGTCAATGGCGAGTCTGTTGCCAATGTACTGTCCTTGCCAAATGAGGGTGACAAAGTGAAGTATGAACTTGATGTGGAAGCTATCAACTTTTTTCATGAGAAGTATAATTGTCTTGAAGGTTCAGCGCCTAAGATTGACTCAGTAATTGAGATAGTGAAGGCAAACAAGAAAGCCGATGATCATTTCTTGAGGTCCTGGTTGATGATAGCAGTGTCTACATTCTTGTGTCCTCCAACTAGTTTAGGCATAAGTCCCAGATGCTACCCTCCCCTTGTCGACCTCTCAAAGGTGAAGAACCTGAATTGGTGTCAGTTTGTGGTTGATCAACTGCAAGACGCTTCCCGAAAGATTGGCAAGAAAAATTCTGTGAGGGGATGCCTTTTTGTGCTAGTGGTAAGCCTTAGTTAACAGTTTTGTTTTTCTGTTCTTTGTGATCCCTATGCATTTAACTAATCTGTTACATCATCTTATTTCCTGTTTCTTTTTCTGCAGCTTCTTTATGCAGACTCATTAATGGTTGATAATCTGGAAGTACCCAGCACTAAACCCCGGATAGCTGCATGGTCCAGGAAGCTTTTGAATCAGGTTATCAAGCTAGACACCAACACTGATGGCTCTTTTGGCAAACTTAAGGTATGCAAACAAAACATATTCGTTCTGTAAATAACATTGATTACCAATAACATTTCCTATATAAATTACATGCCATCTCACTTGTTTTAATGCCCTTTTCGATTTCTTTAGATGAAGAAATCACAATATTCTATCCCAGAGACTTCATTGTTCCGTATGGATGATATTCATAGATTTGTTTCGTCAAAAACACCAATTGGAATTGGTGGCCAGGTCTGTACACCTTCTTATTTTTTTATTTTTTTTTCTGCATATACTATGTAATTGACATCCAACATTATTTGCTATGTTAGGTATTTTTTGCAATTGCTGCTAGGCATTTATAATGAATATTCATAGCAAATTATGTATCCATGGGTAGTCAGTTAAACTCTAATGGAATATACACAAGTTCTTTTATCTTTCCTGAGCATATGACCAGAAATTGAGTACACAGTGTTGATCCTAAAACATAGGCCAAGCTGCCAACTATTTCAGCAACTTAGCACATGTGCTTCAGCTTCTTTTATTGATGTTATCTAGCAACTTAGCACAGCTAGTTCAGCCTTTTATGTTTAACATACAGATACTGATTCACTCTGGGCCTCTGCATGGGCTCTGGATGGTTTCACTGAGGAGGAGTACCAACAATTTGAAGAAGAAGCCCTTAGGAAATTTGAAGAGGCCAAAAAGTCGAAGAGGACTGATCCATCCAGCAGCAAGCAGATTGATGAAGAGGCAAGGCCTGATCCATCCAGCAGCAAGCAGATTCATGAAGAGGCAAGGACTAGGCAAAATTCACCTCTTCAAACTCCGAAAGAAACTGAGGTGAGCCCATGAACATCAAGAACATTTAGAACTGTTTAAGTTAGGCACATTTACTGTTTAAGTTAGGCTCATTTACTGTTATAGCTAGGCTCATTTACTGATTCAGCTAGGCAAAACAATTATACTATTTACACAGACGATGGGTTGGGACATACCACATTATTTGAAGTTCGAGCCTGTTGCTGCTTCTTTTTCTTAGCCATTTTGCCTAGTCTTCAGGGAGGGCTATGCACTGAAAAATACAAAGAAAAAGCGATTAAATGATATGTAGAAAAGCAATTTATGCATTCTGATTATGCAATTATATGGTAAAGTATAGTACATTGGTTGGCACATAGTGCATGAAAGCTATGAGCATATTTATGTAGAGTATCAGCTACGCTGCCATGAGCCCATCAGGTTGTACAAAAATGATAAAAGAGGCTTAGCAGAAAATAAAACCTATCTAGGTCAATTACAGAGCGCTTGTAACAAATGATTAATCACAAAGTAATGGCTGCAAAATGTCTGCAGTATCCACAAGTATTACATAGTTCAACTCAGGACATGCACATGGTCAAGAAAATCAAAACACATGGATTGTATATATCTATCTATCTATGTATATATATATATAGGTAAAGGCTGCTACTTCAGATTTACTAAAGTCATACAGCCGTACTATAGCTTTTTTTTCTAAGAAAATTGGCAGCATTCATAACATAGGTCGGTGCTCCACTAAAAAAAATAGAGAAAGTCTGAACACACACACCCTTTTGATTATGACCATGTTGGAATTCATATGATTTTTTTTTAGTTTTTCATTTCCATTGCCATGTTCAATTTTATCAAACTCTTTTTGACACTTGCAATTTATGCAACATCACAGGCACCTGCCACTTCTATTGGAGATGCATCTATCACACCTGCATATAACCCCCACCCAACGAGGATGCTGAGAAAGACTACCGTGCTGCAATCTCCTTATGTCCAATCACAATCGGACATCCATTTCAAGTGCACCAAGGACACGCACAGGGTTTATGATGCAGTCTGCTCATGTTCAAAGAGGTCAAACAACAGGAAGTACGCATATCCATTTGAACTCATGTTTTTTTAATGTTTCACATTCTTTTCTTGTGTTTGACCTAACACCCACCCTTTTGTATCACAGTGAAATCATAATAAACTACCAATTCAACTTTGTCGAGCTTGGCCACCTTGCTGACTCGGTCAAGCCTGCTGGCAAGATGAAGAGCAGTGTTGCCGAAATTGGGATATATGTCATCAATGGCAAGAAGCAGAAGGGGGTGTCCAAACATGTCCTCCCATTAGCTGTTTCGGTCAGTGTTAGCCTAAACACTAAACGGTGAACGGTCGGTGACCTATCGTTTAGCAAAAAGTCGGCCTACACGGCTAAAACGGGTTTACACGGGTTTAAACGGCTAATCGGCCTACACGGCTTGCCATCGTGTAGCATTTACACGCCTCTAAACGGCCGTGTAGGCGAACACTGGTTTCGGTAAGTACTTTTAAGTTCAATGGCGCAACAAATATTTTGGTTTTCTGCTGATTCCATTTTTTTTACATCACCCCAACCTAGACATGTATACAAAGTCAGCAGAAAGATATGGCAGTGGTCTATCAGGCATTCAATAGGAGCAAAAACCACCTTGACCACCGTCAGCTTGTAAGCAACCCTCTGTTTTTGCTGCATCCTTTTTGTTTCCATGTTTTTCCTATGTCACCACTCAACATGATCCCCTTTTTTTGCTTTTAATGTTGCTCTGCTTTCTTCAGGTAATGTTCCCTGTACTTCAGAAGTTGGTGGTAGGCGACGAACACTCAGGGCATTATTTCTTGATTGTGCTCAACTTACGCAACAAGAGGTTTGAGGTATTTGACTCGATGAGGATATATCTATCTATCTATGTATATATATATATATATATAGGATAAATCCTTTCTACACCCACGTGTAGCTACACCCATGTCCAAAAAACCATGTTAGGGATGTGTACATACTCATTTATTATTTTGAGTATGTACACATACCTAAAATAAGATTTATCAAAGTGCTAACAATGAAAAAATTTGAGTGGAACTCATATTTTTTTTACACCTTATGATATATTACATTTTCTGTATAGAAAAGGGAGTATGTCCACATACTTCATGAATAAAAAAAAATATGTCGACATACTACTTTGAAAAATCAAGTATGTGTACATAATTTATTTAGAAATGTCAAGTATGAAAAAATACCTAGTAATTTGTGAGATACACACATGGGTGTAGCTACACGCGGGTGTAGGAAAAACTCGTCCTAAAGACTGCTACTTCAGATTTACTAAAGTCATACAGCCGTACTATAGCTTTTTTTTTCTAAGAAAATTGGCAGCATTCATAACATAGTTCGGTGCTCCACTAAAAAAAATAGAGAAAGTCTGAACACACACACAATGATAACAGTACCGAACAGATGCAGCAAGCTCATATGAAAAAACCAATATATCATATGCACAAGATCTATTTTAGTGGGTGGGGGCAGCAACCTGAAATGAAAACTATGCAGTGCTGCTGCTTCTTCTTCCACTGGCTGATTCCTTGAGCTCAAATTCAACAAACATGTAGCGACTACTAGGGCCTGCACAAGTGCACAGAAATGCTTGGAATAAGATTCCTAAAAAGCAGTTGGATGCAGAGAAAACAAATCTGAACGTATTCGATTAGCAGATGCAATCTGAAATGAAGATTGCCTACCCATTTATCTGATATGAGTATTCCTTTCCCAGCCAATTGATGTAAATTCAGCATGAAACACGGGGACAATCACAAAGACAATGACGATAATGCAACAAGGGCAGATTGGCTGCCCCTTTAACTACTTCAATTGATTCCTTACGCTATTGGTTAATGGAGTTTTCGCACAAAACAAGCCACATCCCCAGATTAATTCACGAGATGTGGAAATAGAGAAGGAAATGGGGCAGTTACCTATATGCGAGAATGCAAACCAGTAACCTATATGCGAGAGGGCTAACTAGGGGAGAAAGGCAGGGATCAGTTACCGCAAACAATGAACAAAATAATCACTTGGATGAACCGAGATGAACATGAACTCACCGTGTGAAATCCGGGTGAAAATCCGCAGCGCTACCCAAGGGTGGAATGCGAATGGGTAGAGCGAAGAACACCTTCAGGGGGAGATCTAGAGGCCACATGCAGCGAGATCTGAGACCGCAGGAGAAAAATCGACGCACGGAAATAAAAATAGAGCACAACTCACCGTGCAAATCTGAGGGTAGGAAGATGTAGTGCCGGATCACCGCCGGCCACCGTCACCGCCGGATCACCGCCCGTCACCGCCGAAACACAGCCGTCACCGCCGGATGTGCCGCCTCCACCGCCGCCACCGCCGGATCACCGCCGGATGTGCCGCCTCCACCGTCGCCACCGATGTGCTCTCGAGTGGAGGAGATGAAATGGAAATCGGATCAGGGGAGGCGGAACGGCGGAGACATCGGAGAGATAGAAGAGAGAGAAAGGGGGAGAAGAAATGAGCCGGGGACGGGGAGAGACGAGAGAGAAGGCGCGACTCCCAAAATTTTGAACAGTGTTCGGTGGTGGGCCCGGGTCTCGCGCGTGGAGGTCAGGTGCTCGGTGGTGGGCCGTGCCGATTGGGCGTTCGCAAGGTGACCGGCCGCTCCATCCGGCTAAGGCGCCGTTTAGTTTCCAAATATTCCCCAAAAATCTACTATTTATCTAACTTTTCTCTATTCATCACACCTCTTCTACTCACATATCACTATTCATCTACAGTGTTTTTTTTTGTGAACAGTGTATTTTCGAGGAATCTTTCCCCAGTCTAAACACACCCTAGGCCGGCTGTGATAAAGTCTTTACCTATGCGGTATTGGGGAAACAAACGGCACAGACAGTATTGACGTCCCGCAGTAATAACCAAACAATGTTATCATAAAACCTCACCGCGGGCGTCTACGTTCAGACACACATACACCCACACCCCGCGTCGTCCGGTTGGCCTCAACCGTCGCGTCCTGTCGCGCGCACGCGTAACACTCCTCCAATCGCCGCCCCTTCGCGCAATACTAAAGTCGCCAAGGCCGGCTTGGACGCCGCCGCTGCGCTTTTACACGGACGACGCGCATTGCACATTGGCAGTGGACGAACCCCTTGTACTAGCAATCTCTACGTCACCATACTACTCCCGATCGACAGTTACCACCGCCATGTCCCACGACGAGGCGTACGATCCTGACGGCGACGTCAGCCGCTACGTGAAGACACCTCCGCTAGAGTCTCACTTGTTGCTCACAGCGCCAGAAGATGAGCCTGCCGTGGCATCGCACGTCGGTGCGACGGAGGATGTGCCAGCCGCCGTTCAGACGCCGCCGGATGCAAATCCGGCGTCGTTCGGCTTCCCGGCGCCGACAAATGAAGTCTTCGAGAACAATCAGGCGCTGACCATGGACGTCCAGCCGCCGGCGCAGGCTTATGGCTTCGCTAAAGATCCAGTGCCAGCAGCAGTGCACGCCAGGATTGACCCTCCCTCGTTGGAGGCTATATTCGACGACATCGTCCTTCCCAACCTAGAGAACATGTCACTGTACGATCAGTTCATGTATGACAGGGACGATGTCGTCGGCAACACTGACGCCGGAAACTCGTCGGCTGAGCACACCGTGCCCCTCATTGAGGAGGACCTCGACTTCGTGCCCTTCATCCGCGGCCAACTGGACTGCTCCAACTGCAGATCCGTCCGGGATGTGCTCCATGAAAGTGGTAAGAACACAATTGCGCAGATTATTCCTACTTACACCTCGTGGTAAAAACACATGCATACTACAGATTTGCAAAATTTCTCTGTCAAGATCAGGTTTGCACCTTGAATATTATTTCTTGTGTGATTATATTGTGCAACGAACCACAGGCTATATTTTGATGTGCATATTGCCGACCCTGGAACATTCCAACATGCAATTTTTGATCGCACGTACGTCGACACTGATGGACAAACCGTACTGGATGAGCTGGTCAATCTTGAGTAAGTGTGGAAAATATGTGCAAGGCTGTGTTCACTAAAATGGGGGAATAAGTATTTTTTTTCCCGGGAAGCGTGTTATGTGAGGAGGATGAATAGGAAAGGTGAAAAAGAAATTTTCTGGAAAGCGTATTATGTGAGGGGGATGAATAGGAAGTAAAGCGTGTTCACTAAAAGTACTAAAAAAATATGTCACACACACGCTCACACTCACACACATCTCATGAATTTCTTTTTACAGTCTCCGCCAGCGCATGCCCGAGTGGGTGCAAAATTTCATCCACAACATCGTGGAGATGCTCAAGAATGACACCAGTGGGCAGCTGAAGGACTCCTCAAATAATATCAACACGCCCGCAGCGAACAATAATGATCCACACAAAGAGCTTGAGTTGGCTATGCTGAAGCAAATATTCTCCACTGCTGCTAACAGTAAGGAATTAAGTTATAAACTACTCATCGTCTCATCCATTTAATTAGATAACCAAAGTCAGCAACATCGTCGACATCTCTACACTACACTTTGTAGCCGTGAACAATTACTCATCGGTCTGGGCCCACTTGCTCATGAAATTCTGAATTATAATGACATCGTTAACGCATGTGCAGCTGAAGCAGTAGCCCCTGAATTTGCTCCTGGACCTTCTCAATTGGCCACCACGCGAAACATCAATGCTGATGGCATTTTATTTGACGCTGGTAGGCCTGGGCTTAGTCCTGCAATACTGGAATCTTGTCAAGCTAGTGTTCAAGATGGAGCATCCGGTGCCAGCGATACAGACTATAATCTCTTAGCTAATAAGCAACGCAACAGAATATCGCAGTTCTCTATGGAAGATATTATAAGACTGATGCACATGAACAGGGAAGATGCTGCCAAAGAACTGAATATTTCATCCACGTCTCTCAAGCGTCTCTGCCGCAAGAACAACACGAGCCGCTGGCCAGCTCGCAAGGTACATTACATTTAATAAAAATCACTTATTTCAATCGGTACATGTAACTGATCGATCTACATATATTCGAGTAGCACTCATTTGATTCTTGCACCAGATCATTGCGATCAACAACAAGATCAAGAAGCTCGAGGAAGCTGCGGTTAGAAATGTTGGCGCGACAGGACTGTTGGCCATTAAGGAAAAGATGGACAAGCTGAAGCTTGAGATGGCACAGCTTTATGCCTCCGTCATGAAGAGCATCCAGGACAATCAGAAGCATAATAACGACGGCGCTGGTTCTTCGGTAAGCAAGCAGTAGCAGATGACTACAGATAATGAAGAATATATGGTGCATATAACCAGTATATGTTTCTCTACAGAGTGTATGTTGGTGTAATAATTAATGGCCAGAACTCAGAACACATGCAATGAAAATTTAGTTTACTACACATGTAATTTCTTCCTATTTATCACTTATACAGGCAGAAAAATATCAAATGGCGAAGTATCAAAACCGGTGAACCTATTTTGTGTATTCATTTCCAAGCTCTGATACTTGTTGAACCAAACGAATTGTTGTATGGTGGGCATAGTTTAGTTTGCTCTTTATTTTAAATCTACATATATATATAATAAACAGCCTACATCTCTCTCATTATAACAAGTGTAGACCAAAGCACTTTTATATATGATTGCTTGTCATTGTTAGTATGAGAGATACGTGACAGGTGGCATCATATATAGATCACAAATTAATATCAAACACTACGGGAGTCGATCTGTTTGCCGAGTGCGCAAACCACTCGGCAATAACCTGCTCACCCTCGGCAAAGGTTTTGCCGAGTGCTACACTCGGCAAACGACACTCGGTACAATTGAGCCGGTAAAGGTAATTTTGCCGAGTGCACCGTGCCTGACACTCGGCAAATGCTCTGTTACGTTTGCCGAGTGCTCAGAAGAACTCGGCAAAAGCGTTTGGCGAACGGGGTGGGGCGACGGGAACGGAAAAGTTTACCGAGTGCTGCGCGTTTGACACTCGGCAAAGGTAATAGGAAAAAATTATTTCTTATATCTTTTTGTATTTTTTTTTGCCGAGTGCTTGAGTTGTTGCGCTCGGTAACATTTAAATTTTGCTGGCTTTTGAAAATATGTTTGCCGAGTGTTTGTGTTGTGGCACTCGGCAAAGAGCCTCGGTTTACCGAGCGCCCTGGCGTTTGCACTCGGCAAACAATAGAGACCCCCCTGATTTTTTTCATTTATTTGGTAAATGGTCCCATTCAAAAACATAAATCACATGTATCATAATAAATACCATCACATATCACTGATATCATCATACATAACACAAGTACATATGTTCATAGGTCTCATAAGTTCATAAACGACATCACAGGCAGTTTATAGGTTCATAAGTGACATCACGAACATATTATGCATACATCAGGAATGACAGCTCAAGGAAGATGTGGTACACGTGGGCAAGGCGGAGATTTAGTGTCAACTTTTGGATTGGGATCATTTGAGGCTGCTAACGGAGGCTGCTCAAAGGAGATTGCATCTGGTGAGACAAGAAAAACGAATAGTAACAAAATGATGTAATCTTTACATACTCACTGGAGTAGTAGACAAGTGACTCAGGCCTGGACGTGGTGGACTAGTCAATAACGCTTCCGACGGAGTTTTACCCTGGACGTGGTGGACTAGTCTATAACGCTTCCGACGGAGTTTTACCCATCGTCTCGCCAACCCACTGAAGCACTTGGGTTAGCCTAAGGTTCACGGCCACCCGCTCGGCCTCCTGTTGTCCCCAAATCTCCCGCAACTCGGCCTCTACCGCCTCCCTCCGCCTTGTCTCATTATCCAGCCCCTCCTACAAAATTCATAGGTGTTATAATGCAAAGAAATCGAGTATAGAAATCAATGAACGCCGAGTGAAACAGAAATAACCTCAAGGCCCTGCACGATGGACTGTATGGTGTTCGGCCTCACGCGTATAGCCGGGCTTGAGTTGGTGCTCCGTGCGCGAGCTTGGGAAAGAGAGGGAGCGGAGTGTGGGTTGATCAAGCCGTTGCCAACCGAGAACCTCCCATGCTTGTTGCCTTGACCCGCATGCATGACGATTTCTTGTTCAAAGTCATGGTTGGTCGGATCGTACTCTGGGCCGTGCACCTCCCTTGCAACCTCGATGTAAGTTTCGAGGCGGTTCTGGATGCTTGAATTGCTGAATGCCGACGCCGGGGTCTCCAGGTTGTAATCGATGGCAGATGTTGCCCTCCCAATGTGGGCCAAAGCGTATGCCTTCACTTGAGAGCAAGGCTGGCCTTCATGCGACGCCGACTGCGAACAAAACAACAAGAAAGTTAGACATTATGCATACTTGAAAGATTGCAATGAAGAAAGGAATTCTCGTACCCATTTAACTTGTAATGCATGGAGTTTTCGATTGCCTTGATGGTGTGATGGACCTGTCATCTTCAAACGCTGCTCCTGGCAAGCGATGTGCTGTCGCAACCATTCCTTAGAGCACCAGTACTCCACAATCTTAACCCAGGCCTGGAAAAGGGTATTGCACCAGTATGGACAAGCCTACGTACATGTCATGAAGCAAATGGCATGTAAGAAGATCAATTTCTCAAACGTAATCTCAGAGAAAGCAATAACTATGTGCTACCATCCGAACCTGTAGATATTCCTCCCGCTCTAGTGTCGTCGTCACTGCTTCTTTCTTGGGGAGCCTGATTTTCTTCACTTTAGCGTGGAAGTCAGCGACGACATGGATGCGTGCCTCATAGATCAGGTCCCTCGCAAGCCTTACATAGAGAGCAGTAAGTGCATCGTCCGCCCTTACTTCAAATCCAGGTGCGCATCTGTAGAAATCCTGCAAATAGACATGATGTATATAGTCATTGTTTCTAAAATGTCGAATTAATGAGGTATTGAGGTTTCTAGAGCGAGAAAGGCATACCCATATCTGGGCTTTGACCTGCGCTGCCTTGCTGGTGAGGACGGGGTTGCCATTCGAGTCTTTTACCCACTCTTTGGCAGCTATGTAGTGCTCCCAATTGCTGGCGTAAACAGGTGGGTTTTCACCAACGGTGACTAGCCCAGGGTAGTGATCCTTTAACAGAAGACCCACAATGCCACTCACCATGCGGTTGTGATCGCCTGGTTCAACTACTTCCCAATCCCTAAACAAGTGAATAACATAAACAATTAGTTTCTATTCAACTTACTAAATGATAACATCAAAATCCACTTACCCATCAATAAGTTTGATCATCGGCTATCTGTGAGGTGGTATCGGCCATTCCGGGAGTTTGGAGGGACCTCTCTCCCCTGGCCGTCCTCCTGCTCTCTATTCCCCTGCCCCTCCTCGGCCTCCTGCTCTCTATTCCCCTGCCCCTCCTCCTCGGCATCCTGCCCCTCCTCCTCCTCCTCCTCCTACTCCTCAACCGGAGGAGGAGGCGGAGGCCTCCTCTTCCTCCTCTTCGCACCACTGCTAGACTCTGCCTCCATGGCGCCACATCTCGAACCGCTGCGACTCGAAACTCCAATCCGTGCATCCTCACTACCCCTCAGTTCTGAGAGAAACCTCCTGGAACCTCCTCTTCGCACCATCTTTGCATGATCACCTGCATTTTTAAAATGTACACAAATTAATATTCAAGTAAACCAATAAATATGCAAATAAAAATGACGTATGTAAATAAACATGCAAAATATAGAAAAATTAGTAACAAACATACATGTGTTAGAAATAATCATCATAATCGGGATTAGCTGGATCATAAGTCTCATCATCAGTGTCATGGGTGTAGAGATAATCAGGCACGTGCTCTGAAGGAGAAACATCATCGTTGTCATCGCCTATTTACAAGCACTCAAGTAATTGTAAGTCCCTTAGCATTATCAACCTCATCTCCATAATCCTCATCATCAACTATCTCATTGTCAACTTCCATTTCGATCGCCCCGGTTAAGTCTGTCTCAAAACTCCCAGGCAGCACATCTTCTTGGAAAAACTCTCTGTCATATGTGTTAGGGTCACTGTTGTAATTGTCATTGTTTGGCACAGGTAGTTTACCATGTGGTGACACTGAGTACACAACATCCCAACCCTTAAGCCGGATGTCAGTTTGGCACGGATATCAGAGATAATAAACTTGCATGGCTTGTTGGGCAATAATGTAGACATCATCACCAGCGTAGACGGATGATTGCCGAATTTCGACTAGCCCCACATTAGGGGTTCGTCTCACTACATCAGGATCGAACCAATGACATTTAAATATGACAGGCTTAAGAGTTTTGGAACCATGAAACATAAGTTCATATATTTCTTCAATTCTTGCATAATACTCAAGCCCATCACTGGCTTTTGTTAAAACTCCGGTATTTGTGATTCTTCGATTCGACCCGTTGTGCTCGTACTTTGTTGTGTGGAAGCGATAACCATTTACGTCATAACCGTTATATGACATGACCCGGTACGAAAAGCCATTGGCAACCTGTTTCAATTCAGCATTCATAGATGGATCGGTTCTGGCCTTGAGTTTGAACCATTCAATGAAATCGGGCTTCCCATTGCCCGCCCCGTCTCTGAGAAGGTCATCAATTTCCTGTAAGGTTGGTGGCCTTCTTCTACGCCAGAATGTTTGATGAAATTCACTGTTCCAAGTATTTGGAAGGAGAAAATGTTGGAACAAAGAGTAATGCAGAAAATTGACTAAACGAGAATCAAAGAGTTAGAACTAGCTTACTGCATATACGGGTTTACTTCCTCCAGGTTGGTCAGCACATATAGCATGATAGTGCGCCACTCTAGATAATTCAATTGTTTCGGGGTCCCAGTGCTTGCACTTCCAAGTTGCCCTCGAAAAAGACTGAGATTCGATTCAGTTTCGCCAGCATTGTAACGAGGGGGTGGATTATGCATGCTTGGAAGGTTGTCAGCATAGTACTTTATTGTGAAGTTTGACACCTCCTCTAGAATGTATTCCTCTGCATTGGAAGCCTCAATCTTGCATTTATTCCTACATTTAGTACGCATAACCTTTAGACATCTCTCAATTGCATAGTACCACCAGAAAGAAACAGGCCCCCAACCTTGCCTCAGACGAGAGGTGCAAGATCAAATGCTGCATTGGATTGAAGAACCCGGGTGGGAAGATCTTTTCCAACTCACAGATCAACACAGGGGCCATTCTTTCCATTTATTTAATCACGGTCAGAGATACCTCTTTTGTGCAAAGCTGGCGGAAGAAGTAGCTCAATTGAGCTAGCACAAGCCATACCTTCTCGGGGACATAACCTCTAACCATGACCGGAAGAAGCCGCTCAAGCCATATATGCTAGTCATGACTCTTGAGCCCATTGATTCGCATAGTCTCCAAGTTCACCCCTCTCCTCAGATCCGCTGCATACCCATCGGGAAACGTTAAAGTTTGAAACCATTCCAATACTTCCTTCTTTTGGGGCCTCGTGAGGACAAAGTCTGCCTTAGGCTTCTTCTAATTTTTTTCTCCCGGTGGTAGGAGGTTGCATGTTTAGCTTTGGCCTATCGCATAACATTTCTTGATCCACTCTAGCCTTAACGTTGTCTTTTGTTTTATCAGGAATGGACATGATTGATCCAAAAAGTGCCTCGGCTATGTTCTTTTCACTGTGCATTACATCAAGGTTATGTGAAGAAGGAGGTCAACCATATAGGAGAGCCACCACAATCCACACTTCTGAGTCCAGGCATGTTGCTCACCATATCCCACGAATCCATCACCTTGCTCATTGACCTGGAGAGCGTAACTTCATAGCCTGTCAACAAGTGTGGTGCGGGATTAGTAACTACGACATCTTTGATAAAGTTGTTTTTTTCTTGTCTGAATGGATGGTCAGGCGGCAAGAATTGTCTGTGCTTGTCAAACGCAGAAAACTTGCCTCCCTTCTTCAACCAATGAAATTGCACAGCTGCCTTGCATATTGGGCATGGCATCTTCCCATGAACACACTAGCTGCTGAATATGCCATAGGCAAGGAAGTCATGGAGGGAGTAGTGGTACCAAACATGCATTTTGAAGTTAGTATTTGTAGCTCGGTCGTATGTCCAGACCCCTTCGTCCCAAGCAGTTACCAACTCATCTATCAATGGTTCCATGTACACGCTCAGACTGCTCCCCGGGCTGCCAGGAATTATCAACGACAACAATATGTTCTGTCGGCTAAAGCTGACGCCAGGGGTGAGATTGAGTGGGATCACAAACACAGGCCAGCATGAATATGAAGCGGCCCCCATTCCATCAGTTGCCAGAGCGACATGAACATTACGGGCCTCATCAGCCTTCCCCTTATGGATCGCATCGAAATGGGTCCATGATTCAGCATCGGATGGATGTACCATTTTATCAGGATGGTACCGATGGCCTTTCTCGTGCCATGTCATCTGCTTTGCAGACTCCTCGGTCATGTAGAGTTGTTGGATCCTCGATATGCAAGGAAGGCATCGTAATATTTTCACAGGAAGCTTCGACTGCTTCTTAGTACCATCACTACAGTCTTCCTCCACGTATATGGAGGATCCACACTTTGGACAATAATTTGCTTCTGCATATTCTTTCCGAAATAAGACGCAGTCATTCTGACAAGCATGTATCTGCTCATATGGCATTTTAAGTGCACGCGGGACTTTCTGTGCGTCATACATGGTCTCTGGTAGAATATGACCTTCAGGAAGCAAGCGGCCAATGACTTTCAGCATATTATCGAAGCCATCTCGACTAATGTTGAACTGCGACTTGAAAGCCATCAAGCGTGAAATGGCATCCAGTTGAGATACCTTGGTATGTCCGTGCAGGGGCTTCTGCGCTGCCAACATCATGTCATAATACGCCTTTGCAGGGGCTTCTGAGCAGCTTTAATAAAGTAACCTGATGCATGAGGATCCGCATGAGGTAGTGCAGTTTTTGGACAGGACAAAGTGCTCAAGTGTGTACTTAATCAAGGAAGATGTACATACTAGTCGTAGAATACGTAAAAGCTGACGACTTGTTCCATGTCCAGCTCCTATGTTGGGCCAACATGTCCAGCTCCTGTGTTGGAAGGCGCATGTCCATCTCCTGTGTTGGAAGGCCCCGCCCCACTATCTTCTACTTGATATATTGAGTAGCGGATTCGTGGGTGTCCGATACCTACAGTAAGAGAAACAGTTGTTAGAGAATAAAATGTAACAATTATCGAAGCAATGTTGTATTGTAACTGAAGTTACCTTGTTGGTGAAGTGCCGGTGGATCAGGTACACGTAGAAATACATCAATCCAAATTGGCCATATGTTTATCATGCTGCCACAGTTTCTGAGGACACCAACATGAGCATTTCTAGGTATAGATGATGGGAATGCATATGTGCTCATCTCGAAGGCGAGATCAACAACCCTCAGATGGACATTTGAAATAGTACATATGCCTCTGAGCAATGAATATACTAGATATGGCTTGGCCCAAAAGATTGGTGGCATTCCATAGACGGCCAAGTTGAGCGGTGCGCGACATTCGGGATTTGGAACGGGCCTTGGTTGCATCCCGCTGATGGGTATTGTGCTGGTAACTGCATATTCATTCAAACCATACCCTGACATCATTGGCATCATTGCAAAGAGCTAGTCGTCAATGGCAATGTATGGATGCCTCAGAAGCGTTGCGATATCCTCTAGTGAGTGGGTTACAAACACATATTCACCCATGTACTGGGAGATCAATTCTAGGGTAATCTCCACACCCCTCGTCCGTATTGCGTTTTGAATGACTTCGTGATCAATATCAGGGTTGTGTCTGCTTCTCAAAAGGATGATCAAGCCTGCAAATTAACAGTGCGTCAATCCAATTGACCTCGGCCTCCTGATAGATCACAAGGTTTTCAAAGTTGAACCCGTCCATAACTTGGATCTCTTGCAAAATAAGAATAATAAGAATAAAATCTTAACCATAGATAATATAATTTATAAAAATTTCTAAGAAATTCATACACATATAATCATTAGCCATCATATCTTACCGACAAGCAATGTAACAACCACAAATATCATTAGCCATCATATCTTACCGACAAGCAATGTAACAACCACAAATTTTCATTGACATTAGGCATCAACACACATCGTTGATTTGGGCTTACACATCTAATCATGAATTCATTTGAGCATATTATTATGGAAAAAATGTGTCTTCAGCTTTTCATAGACATTTCATCAAACATGCATGTCATAATGTATCATAATTATCATCACATATCACAATTACCATCACATATATCACAAATACCATCACACATATCACAAGCCCATATGTTCACAGGTTTCACACACCATCACACATATCACAAGGCACCACAAAATTAACACATATCGATGCATTGAGGTTATAAAATGCTACACATCTAATCATAAATTCATAATTCACAAATGTTCATTGATATTAGCCATCAATTCTCACAACATTAACACATATCATGCATTGGGCTTATAAATTCATACACATCTAATCATAAATTCATTTGATCATATCATTTTAAAAAAATGGTCTTTAGCTTTGTAGACATTTCATCGAACATTTTGAGGACAGTGTTAGAAGTGTGTGCTCACCTCAAGTGCAAGGCCATCCGGAGGTGCTGGAGCGGTGGTGGCGAGGGGCACAGGCCGTCGGGGTCTTGGAGGCTCGACGGGGACTCGGTGGAGGCGGCGTCCGATCGGGTGGTGGCTCGACAGCTGCACGCTGGAGGGGGCTCGGTGTAGGCACCGACTCGATGGAGGCATCTGCGCGGTGAGGTGGTGGTGGCGCGTTGACGGCGTGGGGCAGTAGCCGGAGATGGAGGGGCAACGGGCCGCTGGCGCGACTTCAACCCATCCTATGCCAAGGGGGCCGGAGCCGTGGCCGGACGGGGCGTTGCGCTGGCCGGATGTGAAGGGCGGCCGGGGCAAGGGCTCGGGGACGCGCCGCGGCAGGTTGACGTGGTGGTGTGGCGGGTGTGGCGGCGGCGGCGCGAGCGCGCGGGCTGTGGAGCCTCGATCGAGGCAGGCAGAGTGTGAGTGTCACTGGTTTGTGTATGCCGCGCGTGGTTGAGTGTTAAATGGGGGTGGCCGGTTTGCCGAGTGCCTAGATCCAGGGCACTCGGCAAATGTTTGACCAAATTTGCCCAGTGCCCTGGATCTAGGCACTCGGCAAACCGGCCACCCCCTTTTCCTATTTTGTACAATATTAATTCTCGCGGGGGAAGAGGAGGTTTACTGAGTGCCCCCGCTTAGACACTCGGCAAACCAAACGGAACGGAGTATTGCCGAGTTCCTTGATCAGGGGCATTCGGCAAACCAAACGGCTTCCGTTGGGGATAGTGTTGCCGAGTGCCTGGACCGTCGGCTCTCGGCGAATATATTTGTTACCGAGTGGCAGTTGTTCCCGAGTGTTTTCTATCTGGCACATAGCATAATGCTTTGTTCGCCGAGTGCCCGAGGTTAGACACTCGGCAAAACCGGGAACACACGGCAAAGCACCAGTTTCCCGTAGTGAATATGTACTTAGAGGTGTACAAACTTAAAACTATGAACGGGGATGAAATATAATGCGTACAAAGTAGTTGGTGACTAAACTCTATCAGAATTAAATAAAATATATAATATCGGAGGTTAACAAAATAAACACGGTCCTGAATATCACTACAGGAGCTGGGCAGTTTGCCATGTGCGTGCCAGGGACATTGGCAAATGCCTTAATACCCTCAGCAAACTGTTTGCTGAGTGTTATATTCGGCAAGCAAACGGCACACAAGAAAGTCTTGCTAGCAAAGCCGAGTTTGCCGAGTGTCTTTTTTTCGGGCACTCTGCAAAGACTTTGCCGTGTGCCAAACACTAACCTAGAATCACAACAATAGCCGAGCGTTTTAAAACTGTTGGCCATCTATATATACTGTCGGACAAGCAAATAGCCAACGGTATACTGTCAGCCATTCCTCCCTCAGCCATTCATGGTTGGGCATTCAACCAATAGCCGAGAGGATGTTGGCCATTGAGTTTACCTACAGGGAAAGCCCGACGGCCCAATGTTGGCCATTTTATAACCAGACTAACATGATATATGGATGGGCATCTCATTCTCCATGGTTTCAACACTCTAGGCTAATTATAACTAAGTTTTAAAAATAAATAATTTTGAACCTTATTATTCATATTATGCTTATTTTGTTCATTTTACTGTTTGAACCCTTTTTTTAGTAGTGCTTTCATTATTGTGTTTCTGCACATCTTACGGAAATAGGAAATGAACACTACTATAACACGCCGCTAGAATAATCTTCTCTATTGCATTTCATAAGTTGAAACCAACAGTAGTGAAAGAATATCAGTACACTGTTGGTAAGTACACATTCTCTCAGAACTTAGATACTAGTAGTTTACAAATTCAAAAGGAAAAAAAATAATCCATATCCATCCGACCATCCTTTTGTGCCCCTTTCAGAATCATTCGTTCTTTATCACTATAGCGTGACCGTTCAAGACAGAGTAATTTGCTGGATTCAGAGGAAAAGCAAAAGTATATTAGACCATAAACTGATCTGGGTACGGAAAGAAGTAATTGGAACATCAAGATAATGATGTTTGATATGTACAAAGAAATTTAGAATTTGATTACCTTCTCCTTAACGTAGATGATTAACCAATATATCTAATGGAAGGTTAGTCAAAGAAATATATTCTAAAGACATAATAAGATTTAGAATTGGACGTATTGCATACCTGCAACGCCCACAAGGGCGCCTTGTCCCATCTTGTGAAGGATGCATCTCACGGAGAAGGCCGGCAGGGCAAGGCACCCTGTTTAGTTCCCAAAAGTTATTTTTACTTTCTATTCATCTCCTCACAAAACACACATCCCCAAAAATTCCTTTTTCACCTTTCATATTCATCCCCCTCACATAACAAAAGTAGTAATTTTTCTCCACCCATCTAAACACAGGTAGAAGAATACATGCCGCTGCGCAGTGTAGTCGTGGTACCCCCCGCTAGGAATGACACCGGCCAATCTCCCTTGCAGCTGCCTAGTACCAACAAGTAGCACGAGCTGCGCGGTGTTTCTGACGACGAAATCCACCATAGTAGCCCTGCATCTTCTTGCGGCTTATCTAGATCTGTTAGTGTTAATAATAGAGAAATATCCGGTGTTTTTTGTAGATCCGATTCTTATGTAGTGGTAAGCTGGTAACCACCAGTCGCAAGGCAGATCGTGGGGTTCTGCTACATATTCACCGACCGGATACATAGAACTGTTGGCCACGTCTAGCCATAGCCGACTGTGATAATTAAAACCCTTGGTCATTACCTTAACCGTTGGCCGTTCTACTAAATAGCCAAGGGTATTACTATGCACTGTAGGCAACTATCAAATTGTTGGCCATTAGTAATGTTCCCGAGGGCTGGTCGGACAGTTCTTAAAACTCAAGGCTAAAGTTGCGATTCTTGTAGGTACTCGGCGCACAATCTATCATTGTCGTGAACACAAAAATCAATCCCAAAAAAATAGCAATTTTTTTCTTGGAGAGGGGACACACAGGCTAGCCGCCGCCCTATCCCCATCATCTAGTGGCACAAGTCAGTGCATTTTTTCACGTAAATTTCACACGTTATGTGGCCGGTAGAATTTGAACCCGCTTGATGCCTCCACTGCTATTACACCATACTCTCTTATAGGTCCAAATCATATTTTGATTCCCGCATATTATACCCAAACTGAGAATAAATTGCTTGCTTAAGGCCCTAAACAAAATCAAATAAAATGTTTTGAACTACAAAGTTTCATACATTTAAAATATTTACAAGTTTCGTTATGGAAATTTCTCCATGCGAGGTTGTTTACAAAATTTTAATTCAAATTTGAAAAGTTCAAACCTAGTTTTTTTTTGACAATATATGATTTCAAATGAAAAAGTTGTCCACTACAAAGTTTCCTAAGTTATGGTGATATACAACTTTCATTATGGGAGTTTCTCAATCTGAGGCTGTCTCAAAAAACAAAAAAGTGAAATTTGAGAAATTCAGACCTACTTTTCGTTGGCAAAAGTAATGCAAATTAAAATGAGTCTAACTACAAAGTTGAATACCTTATGAATGTCCACAACTTTTATTATGGTCATTTTTTTCATTTGACGAGAGATAGTAACATTATGCACAAATCTTATAACCTCTTCTTTAGTTTCATGAAACTATACAAGAGATGTAGATTTTATGAACAATATTTTATTGATTTGTTTCAAATATACAAGTTCTATATCTTGATAAGCTATACAAATTTGTAGTTCAAAACGTTTTAACTGAATTCGTTTAGGGTCTTAAAATGTGTTTTGCAAATAGTCTTTGCCGAGTGTTTTAAAAAATACACTCAGCAAACAACAAGTGCCAAAAAATACACTCAGCTGAGTCCATTGTTTGTCGAGTTCTATTTTTTATTACACTCGGCAAACACCCTTTTCATGTGGCCCATGCCTGGCTGGCCGGTGGCACATCTTGTTTGTCGAGTGCTAAAAAAACATTTGGCAAACAACCTCTTTCAATTCCTGAGTGTATTTTTAAAAATACTCGGCAAACACTATTTTTGCCGTGTATTTTTGTTTTTGCCGAGTCTTTTCAAAATATATTTGGCAAAGAGGTTGTTTGCCAATTGCCAAAAAAAAAATGCACTCCAAACATTTTGGTACGTAGCAAACTCTTGTTTTCTGGTAGTGTATATTGACCGAAGTGAGGGTCGTGCGGGAGCAAATAATTAATACAATGATGCCCACTTCGGGATGAGTACTGGTTTCATATATCGAGTGTTTCCATTTCATTAGATGTTTGCCGTAAAAAAAATTGTAATTTGTATCACTCAATTAAATCAAATTCTTCTGTTCACCTCAATCGAACAGACAAACAACAATAAAATCTATAACCCCAAATTTCTGTATAAATCACGTTCACATGAATAATAATTTGATACGGCACGTTAAAATGCCGTCCGGATTTGACTAGCCTAAAAACACTATTAAAAAGTGTTGGCGGGTGATTGCCTTACGTCTCGGGCAACACAATAACACATACATCAAACTATACGATACGGCATGTTCTGTACATGTTCACACATATACAGCAAGTCGAAAGGCATCTATATAAGCCCATCACAGCTAAGCTCAAACGATCAAATCAACAGAACCAACACAGAAGAAAAGGAAACCGTGGAAAAGATTCAGACAGGGTAATCTGATCTATCGTTTGAGGCGATGGCCGGCTCATCAGCTTTCGCCGCCATGGCGATCGTCCTCATGGTGGCCTTCTCACCGGTCGTCTCCTCGCTCCGACCAGGCCTCGGCGTCTGCCGGGCCAGCGGCTACCTTCCAGGCAGGTCCGGCAACTGTGTGAAGAACAACGACCCGGACTGCTGCGAGGACGGCAAGAGATACCCACAGTACCACTGCTCGCCGCCGGTCACCTCGAGCACGCCGGCCACATTGACGCTCAACAGCTTCGAGAAGGGCGAGGATGGCGGCGGCCCGTCGGAGTGCGACAACTCATATCACAGCGATCAGGAGATGGTCGTCGCGCTCTCGACTGGCTGGTTCAGCAATATGGCGCGCTGCGGCCACCGTATCAAGATCACCGCTAATGGCAACTCCGTGTATGCCAACGTGGTCGACGAGTGCGACTCCGTGCACGGCTGCGACGAGGACCACAACTTCGAGGCTCCCTGTGCCAACAATATCGTTGACGCGTCACCCGCGGTGTGGAACGCGCTAGGGCTCGACCAGAGCACCGGCGAGCAGGATATCACCTGGTCCGACGGCGACGAGTGATCAGCAGTACACAAACATCCGATCCGGATACGGTCCGGCTAGCATGTTTGGCTTCCTGTGTTTGGTTTGTACATATATCTTTGTGTTCACTGGCTGTCTTATTCGGCCGGACTCCGCAGTCTGTACGTATAGTACGTATTCATATTAGCGCTGTTGCTGTATCAGCTTATTAAGCCATGCGTTGTTGCCGTGTAAATATCGAAATCGAGTATCAAATAAATAAGAGTGCTAGCGCGTGCTTGCATTTGTTCGTCGTTTTATAAAAGGTTGTGAATGTTTGACTAACTAAATGGGAGCCTTTAAAAATTATCGATGAGAACAAAGCCTATGTTCTGAATTCACCCTCAAAGCACATCTCTTCCGGTCGGCAAGAGGACATAAGTCAATGAGTAACAATTTTACTTTAGAAACATCTAAAAAACACAACGTATAATGGAAGCAACACAAAGTTTAATTTTTCGAAATCTACAACTTTCATATTAGCTATTTCTCTATACAAGGCTGTTTACAAAATTTAAATTTCAAAATTAACAAAATTGAAACTTATCGTTGGGAAGATGATTTTTAAAAAAGTTGTCAACTACAAAATTTAATAATTTATTGAGACCTACACTCTCATTTTGGTTGTTTCTCCATCTGAGGTCGTTTGAAAAAACTCAAATTTGTACTATACATTTGCCAAAAAAACTCAAACATGGGACATCAGAGTCAGTTGCTCCCTGGAATCGGGTGTAATGCACCATATCCTAGCTGGTTGGTGGCTGGAACCGACTGTGATATGCTCGACGCACTCATTACAGCCAACTGGTTAAACAAACCGGCTGTGATGAGTTACCCACAACTCAGTATAAAGGGATGTTGGATTAGGTCCTTTATGTAGTAGCGGAGGACTTTAGGCCCCGTTGATAACACGAACAGAAACTATAGGGTCATATGAACATGTAATCAGGAGTCCAAGACTAAATAGTTCCCCCATGACTTACTACAAAAGGCATCCCATTCTTAGGTGGATGTGTTGTAGGTGAGATAGTAAGGAAGATACGAGTGAGGCCTCAGGTTATGGGTTCGAATCTGGATATTTTGTATGAAAAATTGTGTAACCTAGCACCACTATGGGAGACGGGTAGTTTGCCAGCAAAGGCCCAAAACACACACCAAAACATTTATTACCGATGGTAGCACACGAATGTTCTAGACGTGTGCCAAAAGACCGCACACCGCAAAATAAGGTAACAGACGGCATGGAACGATGGGGGACGATGGCTTTGCCGTGTGCCCCTCTATGCAGAACATGGCAAACAACATTTTACAAAATAGGTCCAAAAAATAACAAAAAGATTTTTCTTCGAGGAGGACCCACCAGCCAGCATCTATATCCCATCCCCGTCATTTTTTTGCAACTCATGCATTTTTTGAGTAAAGCGTGCCAGCAGGATTCAAACCAACGACCTCCCTCTCGCATGTTGCCTCCTCTTCCACTGCACCACACACTCATATGCGTCCATATTCCATTTTGATCCCCTCATATTATACCAAACTGAGAGTAAATTGCTTGTTTGAGGAACTAAATGAATTCAAATGAAAAAGTTGTCAACTACGAAGTTTCATAACTTTTCGAAATCTAAAACTTTATTTTAGGAATTTTATCCATCTGAGGTCATTTACAAAATTTTGAATTTCAAATTTGAAAATTCATACCTAGTTTACAGTGACGAGATGATTTCAAATAAAATAGTTGTCAACTACAAAGTTTGCTAACTTATTGTGGTCTACAACTTTTATTATGAGAGTTTCTTCATCTGAGGTCATTTGAAAAAGCTCAAATTTGAAATTTGATAAATTCAGACCTTCTTTACGCTGGCAAAATTAATTTAAATTAAAACAAGTTTAACTACAAAGTATAATAACTTCTGAACATCTAAAACTTTTAATTTGGTAGTTTATTAATTCAATAAAGTGATAGCAATATTGTGCATAAATCTCATAATCTCTTTTCTAGTTTCATAAAACTATGTGAGAGATATAGATTTGGTGAACAAAATTTTATCAATTTGTTCGAATCAGGATATGACCAATATAAAAGTTACACATCTTGATGAATTATACAATTTAATTTGTAGTTTAAGTTCGTTTAGGCTTTTCAAATATGATTTGAAAATTGTCTTTGCCGAGTGTCTCACAAAATACACATGGCAAACACCTTCTTTGCCGTGTGTCCTTGTTTGGCACACGACAGAAGATGGTATTTGATGTGTGCCATTTGTTTGGCACACGTCAAACAACTGGCACACGGCAAAAAAGGTGTTTGCCTTGTGCTTTCCCAAGCACATGGAAAAGGTACCGTATCCGGCCCATACGTGGTCTTTTGTCGTGCGCCGAACACATGACACACGACAAAGTCCTTTTTTGCCATGTGCCTAACGTAGAGCACACGACAAAAGGTAACGGTGTGACAGACGTCTGCATACATCCGCGTGAGGGCGGGTGCTCGTGACTTTGCCATGTGTTGGGCCTGTGGCACACAACAAACTATGTGTTTGTGGTGTGCTAGGCTCGGGGCACACGGCAAACACATACTTACAGTGTGTCCGAGAAAAAACACACGGCAATGTGCGGGGCATACGGCAAACTACGTGCACGTGTGGAGCCTCTCCTGAAATTTCTATTATTGTTTTGATGCATAACCCTTAGTCTAAAGAATTTTTTTAATAAATCTAAAGATCGGGGCCCTTTAGTGGAGTGATTATTGGTCCCGGTTGGAGAAAAACGAGATACACAAGGTTTCCTAACCAGGCCAAATGCTCGGTCCCCTACCAGCGACCTTATACTACATGCCTTTTAACCTTACCCGGCTCATTACAAGGATGAAAACATGCCTTTTAACCTTGCCCGGCTCATTACAAGGATGAAAATTGAAACTAATCCGAACTACATTTCACTGTTGTTTATCAATTCAAGCGTTATGTTGTCGTGTACCCAGCCAGCTTGCTTCCAAATCTGGAGCCTATCACTCACGGATCCACCTCCCTACAAAACCCACCATGGCGGCACCCCACGCTGCAGTCTCTACCACTCGAATCCAGTGTCCGCAACTTCTCACCGACACAAATGGCCTCGCACACCGTCCTTCCCCTTCTCTTCCTCGTCCTCCCTTTCCTCTCCGCCGCGGCTGAGGATGTCGCCCCTAGTCCAACCCCACCCGGCGAGCTCAACCTGACCAGCATCCTTGAAACTGGTGGGCAGTACTCGTCGCTGCTCCGCCTATTGGACACCACCAAGATTACCACGCAGCTCACCGAGCAGCTCAAGAACTCGTACGACGGCCTGACCTTCTTCGCGCCCAACGACAACGCCTTCACCAAGCTCAAGACCGGCACGCTCAACGGCCTCACCGACCAGCAGAAGATCCAGCTCCTGCTCTACCACGTCCTGCCCCGCTACTACAGCGTCACCACGTTCCAGACGGCCAGCAACCCGCTCCCCACGGAGGCGTCGGGCCCGGGCGGCATGTACAGCGTCAACGTGACCACCAGCACCACGAACCACCTGGTGAACATGTCCACGGGCGTCGTCGATGTTCCCATCAGCAGCACTCTGATGGCCAAGTTCCCTCTCGCGGTGTACTCCGTCGACGACGTGCTTCTGCCCGTGCAGCTGTTCGGCGCGTCTCGCCACAAGGCGTCTGCGCCGGCACCCGCAGCCGCAGGACAGGACGGCGCGGGGGCTGCGACAGGGAAGGCGAACGCGCGGAAGAAGGGTGTCCCGAAGAGCGACGTGGCGGCGGAGCCCGAGGCGGCGGCAGAGGAGGCAGAAGACAGCAAGAGCGCAGCGGCTGGAAGAGGGCGTGCGGGGTGGTGGACGGCCATTGTTACTGCTTTTGCTGTCGTGGCCGTTGTCAATCTGCTCTCTGCTTGAGAAGTGTGTGCTTGTGTTGTGTCTCTATGTGTTCTCCTCTTATTTCTCCATCTTCGATTTAGTACTAAGTTTTACTTATGTTCTGGTTTTGTACGTAATATTCTGATAATGTCATAATGATGATACGATTCATTTGTACTTACAGCACGCTACTGTTGTATTCTGAATTACTAATAAGTAAGAGTTGATATATGTGAACCGTCCAATGCACGTTGTCTTCAACTCACTTAAGTTGATATAATACACCGGCCGCTACCACGCCAAGCACCAATCACTACCGGAAACCGTTTTTTTCCGTGTGTGTCGTTGCCGAGTGTTTTTGGCACTCGGCAAAATACTCGATTCCTGTAGTGAACGCTTTGCTAAACTGCTATGTTGATATGCCTACTGCACACCCCGCCCTAAGCATCCATATAAGGCTGAATGGCCCCTAGAACCCTAAGCCCAAGCCAATACTGACGTAGTGATAAGATTGTCATCAAGCATAACAAACACAATGCAAATCTTATGCCATTTAGCGTATGCATTGCTTGAATCCATAGCTACTATTGAGAAGAAATTGCATTTTGTTTGCGCAAATGGGGAGAAAAGTAAAGACAAAAAATAATGCCATCAAGTCGTTGTTTATATCAAACAGATGGTATGTTCGTACTTGATATGTATACTCCCTCTGTCCTATGAAGAGTACAATTCTAGCGTTTTTGAGACAAATTAATGGTGGCATGACAAGACTTCCCTATGCAACTTACTGACTTTCTAAAATAGTGGTCATAAATTAGTTTTGGCATGCAAATCATATCTAACTAGTTAATTAGGCATGTAATTGTAGGACTGCACTCTTTTATGGGATTTTTCAAGGGTGAAGTCCATTATTTTTAAGTCATGCAACTATCGTGAAAGTTCGATTTGTGCCATTCAACTCCAAAACCAGGTATTTTTTACCACCTAATTATCAAAATCGTTCGTATTTGGTCATATTGCTATTTTGGATAGTTGTTTCATTGATGTGGATGACACCTAGAGCTGGTTTGGACATGTAATTGTTTTGAATTTGGGTGAGAGGAGAGGGGGCCAGGGCAGTGAGAAAGAAGAAAATAAGATAACCCTGACATGTGGCATCCACGTATGTAAATCCACTTACCAAAATAGCTAGATGGCCAAATATAAATGTTCTTAATAATTGGATGGTCAAAATTGATCTTTTGACAATAGTTGGATGGTAAAAAAATTGGTCTTTTCTCTTTTTTCAGATGCAATAATTGTATTCTTCATGAGACTAGGGAGTAGGTGATATAGCCAGGCTGACATGTCCTGATGGCACTTTGTGCCATAGATCCAGATGTTTCAAGTGATATATAGCCATACAAGAATAGTTTAATTGCTACTATAGACTGCTTAGATTTCTCCATCAAAAAAAGAAGTCAAATTCGAGTATCCCAGAGTATACAATGTTATGAGTTTAGATTAGGGAAAACATCGTAGCTAAGTCATGAGAAGCGTGTTCTGTGAGAGGAAGGAATATTATGAATAAGAAAAAGTTGGGATAAATAGTGTTTTTTGGTAAACTAGAAAATACACTGACTTCCATGTCCAACCATCCCTGATAATAGTATCAATATGCATGGGTAACAAAAGCATTTTGTCGTCTGCAATACTACTCCGTCCCTAAATAAGCACCATTGTTGGTGTCAATGCCGCAAGTTTAACTATATTTTTTTTAAAAAAATTAGGTGCAATATTTCTATGTCAACATAAAGCTATTAGAAAACTAGATTCAAATATCTATCTACGGAGGTTAATTTTGTACCATAAATATTAATATTTTTTATATATTTAGTCAAAGTTATTTCGGAGGACAGGGATAACGGTTATTAGGACGGGGTAGAAGACATGTTAATTAGCTCTGCCAGCCTATCCATCTACTGCAGGTCTGCAGCCTACGTATTGGGGATGATATATGTGTGGACGGAACCCTGCCCTAGCAGGAGCGCAGGGTTAGATCTGAGACGTGAATCGTCTCCCCGGTACGACGACGCCAGGGTGACAGCGACACCTCGCCGGCTGCAACTACCGGCGTAATTTCACTTGCTGGACCATGCGTAGGCATGTTAGCTTCTCCGATGACTCCAGCCATGCCATGGTGCTTATTTGCATGCATATAGAGACACTTGTTTGTGCGCCAATGTAGCACAGTTCCACTACGTGTCCAGGTAAGCCGTACGTATACGTCCAGGAAGACAGGTCAGCGGCGGGAGACGTCGCGTGTTCAGATGCGTTGCAACGTGCACAGCATAGAGTCCGGTCCGGCGGGGAACCGCCATTAGTACCGGTTGGAAAGCGCCAACGGTACCTCATTTCCGGTACTAATGGCAACCATTTTGTACCGGCTGCCGCACCCGATACTAAAAGTCGCTATTTAGTACCAGTTGGGGTTACCAACGGTAACAAACCCCCTGTCCCGTATCAAATGGCCACGCCGCCTTTTTTTGTTTTTTCATGTTTGTTTTTTTTTATTTTTGTTCTATAACTGAGAATGGCTCATGAGCAAGAAACAGAGCAAGATGGAGCAACTAGTCAGGTAAAGCTCACAACTGAATCCAAAAGAATGTTAGCACATCTCTTTCTTTTTGAAAAAGAATGTTAGCACATCTCTCGCATACACCAAAATCAGAAATAACCCACGAGAAAACAATTCCTCTATTTCTTGCGCCCAATCCACAATCAGCAGCTACGAACTACCGCCTTACCGCTGCCTGATGGCTTCGCTATGAGCTCGGCTGCCGGTCCACTGCGTCGCCGTCCCAGGCCCCCACGAGCTCGGCCGCGGTGGCCCTCCGCCGTCCTCCCCGCCCGCCGTGGCCCGCCGCCAGCCGCCGCCGCTGCTTGCCCACATTTGGTCTCCCCGCCGCCGCTGCTGCCCATTTGGTCTCCGCCGCCGCTGCTGCCCCCAAAAGAAACTTGCGAACTGAATCAGACACAAAGGAAAATTAATTCGATTATGAAAATTGCAAGAAACACATGAATCAATTGCAAAGGGAAAAACAATTCGATTCAGGCGGAGGAGCTCCTAGCTGTGCAGTACCTGGCTACTAGTATGGACTCCACAAGCTCAGCGGTTCCTGCAGTCCGTGGTGCATTCGCGGCCTTCGCTGCGCTCCTAGCCAGCCACCGCTGCGTTCTCCTTCCAGCGCCCATGCAAGCTGCTCCTCAGTTTAGTTCTAAAAAGTACTTTTTACTTCCTATTCCATTCCCATCATAGAACACCCATCCCTAAAAGAGATTCCCTTTTCACCTTTCCTATTTATCCCCTCACATAACACGTATCCCAGAAAATAAAAAGTTCTTTTTCTCCACCCATGTAAACACAGTCTGAAAAAAGGAGA
>JACEFO010003094.1:0-75152 GCA_015342445.1 Digitaria exilis
CATTCTTTGAAAATATATCGCGATTTTGAATGTTGTACCGATATGACATATCGGTAGCTCTTGCAGTGTCATAGCGGCAACTTAGTTTCGGGCTAAGACGTTTAGCGGCAACTAGAAAATAAATTTGAATGTTGTACCGATATATAGTTTATATTTTCAAGAAAATAATTGGCACTGGTTACATTGTTTACTTAGAGACTGGATTACTTCAGAGTTTTTTAGATTAATTATCTTTTATAACTTTTAAAAAAATAGAAATCACCTTTGAAATTATTGAATCCGCATGAACTGGCTAAAATGGCAGCATGCCCCTAAGCTTGGACGGTCGCCATGGATAAGAATCGACCTCGCTCGATTGAGCCGCATGAATGGCTCGGTCGGGGCTCGAGGAGGAAGAAGGCCGTCATTTTTATGGACGTCGGATTTACACTTCGGAAAGACCAACTGGGTCTAAAGGGTGAGCTTTAGCCCCAATTGTTGTTTCCAACCGGGACTATATCTTTAGTGTCGTTTGATACTACCAACTGGAATAAACCCTCTACCTTTAGTCCCTATCGACATGAATATGAGACAATTCAACCGTTACAATCAGGAGAAAAGGGGGTGTTTTCACTAGTAGAGAAAACTTTCAATCAAAGTGGTATAACACCAAGAAGGACTAAGTCATTATCCCCGGCTGGTAGCTTCAACCAGGACTAAAAGGGGACTTTAAGTAACATCCTAGCTCATTAGCCCCGGCTGGTGGCTTCAACCAGGACTAAAAAGGGACTTTAAGTAACATCCTAGCTCAAGGCTTAACGTGATTGATAGAATACTCATTTTAACAAATTATAACTTCTTTTCCGGAAGTTCTTCCCAAAAAGTTCTGAGGCTAAGTGTGCTTGCCTAAAGCAATTTTGGGATGGGTGACCAACCACGAAATTTTTCCCAGGACGCATGAGTAAGGACAAATGTGGGAAAAAAATACATGTGTTGGTCTGTGAGGAAAGTCTTGAGGTCCTAGAGAGCTACTAGGCGTATGAGAGCCCAAGCCTAAGCGGCGGGAAGTTGCAATAGAGATGACCCTCACGGTTTCATGGGCACATGCGGTTTAGATGTGCGGGCATGGTGTGCATGCTGCGTGAGCCAAGTGTGGACATGGTTTGTCACATGCGCCAACACTGGACGCATGGACATGGCAAGGAGTGGATGTTCCTGTCTTGGGGTTGACCAACGGCGATGTCGGTGTTCTTAGGGGGTGAGTATAATATCCTCGCCCACGGCTTAACATGATTGATAGAATATAGATACCAATGAGTTGCAACTTATTTTCCGAAAGATCATCCCAAAACAAAGTCCGAGGATAAGCATGCTTGGCCCGAAGCAATTTCGGAATGGGTGATTGACCCGAATTTCTTCCCAGGGTCCTATAGAGGTGCAAAGAGGACACGACTTGCAACATCTACCCAAGACTAACATAACCAACGGCCCCCTCCTAGCCCCTCATGGGACTCACATCTTACATCTCTCCACCTTTGTCTTCTCAACTCCCTGTGTCTTTCTCTCATCTCTTCTATCTATCTTGCATGCTTTATCTCTTTCCTTCGGGCACCTCCTCTCACTTCGTCCTTGTCTCCCAAGTGGGGGCACACAGAAGCCTATGGCGCTGAGCCAGAGGCGCGGCGCGGGCCTCCCAGGCGAGGAGCAGAAGTAGTCCCCTGACTCACTGCAGCGGCTCGCCATGACATCCTGCTGGCCTGGTGTGGCTCGGTCCCATGGAGCAGCCTAGCGAGAGCAGCCCGGCGGTGCGCGCGCTGCTCGCGGAGCTCCGCCCGGACGCCGTGCTCGTCGACTTCGCCACCCCGTGGGTCAGCGACGCCGCGGCCACTCTCGGCATCAAGGTGCTCCACTTCCTCGTCTTCTCGGCCACCTCCATGGCCTACTCCATGGTCCCCGCTCGCCTCGTGGATGGGCAGAGTCAGAGGAGCCCGTCCGCTCGTGACCTTATGGTAGCCCCTGCCGGATTCCCAGGCGTCGCCTCCGTGCTGCCGGCCCATCACCACGGACAAAGCTTGATGTACCTGTACACCAGCTTCCACGGCATGCCGAGCGCGTACGACCGCGTAGTGGCCAGCGTCTGTTGGTCTCACCCTCGCTCTCACACTCGGGATCACCTCACCGGAGTTGGAGACCACGCACAGAGATTGACGGGGACGAACGCCGCGGAGCCACAAGCTCCTGTATCTTGGCTTCTATTAATTAAAATGGACTCGGCGATGATTACAGAGGAGCACTAGTGGCTAAATAGACTCTGGAGCTAGCCTCCACGTCTATTCTTGCGCCATGATCCGAGAGACCCGCTCAGCAACGTCGTGGTGAGCCACTGCTCGACCTGCATGATGCGGCCCCTCCGTTTGAACCGGCGCCATGCAAACCACTCCTCCTAATCCCCCTACGACTCGATCAACACAGCAGCCACGGTGCAACAAACATGCACACGCACTGCACCCTGATCTGGACTCTGCTAGCACGCACAACAACCATGCACATGCTAATGTACTGGACCTACACTCAAACGAACACACGGATCAAGTCGGACACAAACAGACGCGAAGCACCTGGTGAAACACAAGGACACAATCACGCAAGGAACACATCAGTGGGCGTGTTTATTCCAACAAACCCCCCCCCCCTAAACACGACACGGAGGACTGAGACCTTCACAGCAGCGTCGGCTCCTTGTCGACGTCGGCGAGCAGCGCCTGCTCCTTCTTCTTCCTCGGACAGTCCCTCGCCATGTGGCCGCGGCACGCCACAGTCGAAGCATTTGCCTCGGTAGCGACTCCTACCGTGCTCCGAGTTCGTGCTGCTGCCGCCGTCGTTGTCGTCTTCGTGGCCGCCGCCACCATGACGCCCGCCGCCTACACGCGTGCGCGCCTTGGTGAGCAGCAGCTGCTCCCCACTCCCTGTCTTGGCCACCGGCTCGTCCTCGGCGTCCGCCTCCTCCGCAACTTGGAGCTGGCCGACGAGCTCGTCCAACGTCATGGTGTCGAGGTCCCCATGGAGTTGGATGGAGACGGCCACTTGCCTCAGCCTCCTTGGAACAACGGGCAGCACCTTCCTGACCACGCGGGAGTCCGGCAGCACCTCTCCAAGGTCTCCCAGCCGTGCGGTCAGGCGGTCGACACGCACACCGAAGTCGCTCACCGCCTCGCCGTTGAGGAAGCTGAGGTTCTCGAACTCCTTCATGAGCCGCGGCACGTTCACCTCCTTCACATGGTCGTCGCCGCCTCGCATCTTCTTCACGGAGTCCCAGGCATCCTTCGCCGACTTCTTCCCGGCGAGCCCAGCCTTCATCTCCGGTGGAACGCCGCGGAGGATCGCCGACAACGCCCGGCGATCCAAAGCCCGGTCCGCGCTCGCCTTCTCCACCGCATCCCACAGCTCCAACGCCTCCAAGGCCACCTGCATAAGCAAAGCCCACTCCTAGTAGTTGCCTTTGCCCAGCATCGGCACCTCCACTGCGCCGGAGCCGGGCACGACGCGCTCCCCGGCGGCGCCCGAGCTCGATCCGTACCCCTTCATCGGAGACACGCCAACCTTCATCTACTAGCCTAGCTCTGAATACCAAATGTTGGCCTCACCCTCGCTCTCACACTCGAGATCACCTCACCGGAGTTGGAGACCACGCACAGAGATTGACGGCGACGAACGCCGCGGAGCCACAAGCTCCTGTATCTTGGCTTCTATTAATTAAAATGGACTCGGCGATAATTACAGAGGAGCACTGGTGCCTAAACAGACTCTGGAGCTAGCCTCCACGTCTATTCTCGTGCCATGATCCAAGAGACCCGCTCAGCAACGTCGTGGTGAGCCACTGCTCGACCTGCATGCTGCGGCCCCTCCGTTTGAACCGGCGCCATGCAAACCACTCCTCCTAATCCCCCTACGACTCGATCAACACAGCAGCTGTGGCGGACCACTCCGAAATTATTCCAAGTTAAGTACCCTCAGACCACTAACCACGTAGTCAGGCACTTAATCCGGAATAAGCTGGAGCGCCGTCGGATTAAACCCGATTAAACCACGTACTTAACTAGATCGTAACAGCAGCAGGCCCACACGAAGGTGAGTTCAAGAGATTACAACATTCCACAGATTAAATTACAAACATAGGGTACGAAGTTATTACAGACTGAGTTCAAATTAAAATCAGAGTACACAAGTTTTTTTTTTTTTTTTTTTTTTTTTTTTTTTTTTTTTTGCAGCGGAAATTAAAAGTTCAACAACTGAAATTTAGAAGTTCATTGCAGCGGAAGTAAATAAACTAACGACGAAACAAGTAACTCCGTGATGAGGCCTGCCACGAAGCTACTCCTCCCGATCCTCGCCAGAGGACGGGACCCATTCGATGTGCCAGCCAGGTGGAACCTGGGCAGGCCAAGTCATAGCATCCACATCCAAGATTATACCTGAAAAATAATGCCACAAGCAAGGCTGAGTATACTAATACTCAGCAAGGCTTACCCGTCGGGTGAAAACTACATCACCGACATCTAGACAATGAAAGGCTTTTGGCTGGTGGGTTTGTTTGCCAAAAAGCGACTAAAGGTAGATCCTTGCTTTCAAGTTTTAGCACCGTATTCTAATAAGTTTAACCATTCTAGATTAGCATCCTCTCTAAGCATACAAGTGGAGCAATACAATTTAATTCATAGAACAAATTCATAATCTCAAATTCCACTTATTACTCGATGTGACGTGACGGTCAAGCAGTCTCATTAACCGCGAGAAGCGGACAGTTCGAACCGAATTTGTGCTACCTGGCCAGGGAAAACCCAACACACACGGATACTCTGCTTGAGATAAAAGGTACAAGCATTTCCCAACCTTTCCCATCTATCCACAATTCGGAACCGGGTCCACTTCCTTAGGATGAAGGTTTACTGCTTCACTCACAGCATCACGCATACATCCACGAGTGTACGGCAAGGGAAAACAGAGTTTCCAAGGAGAGATGGCTATCGGCCCTAGCTGCTTCAAGCTGGTACCGGGCTTACCGGCTCCCATATACCGGCATGCATGTGGTACGTTCAAAAACTTGACTTAGTATCCACACCTTCCGACCTTAACCAATTATCAAACACGGACGGGAGATCTACATCTATCCTCCCGCCCGTCAATCCTTATGATTCCAACATAAGTAAAGACGAACAATTCCTATGTCTCGCGAGTGACAGGAAATCACTCGACTTGTAACGAACCTACAGCAATGCTCTACCGAACCTTTCATACTAGTATTGCAAGTCATAGGTACTAGGAAAATATTGCAGCTATGGTATTCAATCAACTCCTAGAAACGTAAATGCACAAACATAGAGAATTCAAGTGCATAATTTAGTAAGATTTAGGTCATGCTCCGGGGCTTGCCTTCCTGCTCGGGCTGAGAGTCAGCTCCTGCGTTGGTCACGTCTGCACCGGCGTCGGGCTCCGGAACTTGCTCCTCTTCTGCGGGGACGAGGGTGTAGTCGCCGTCCGGAAGAACGCCTTCTACATGATATGCATAAGTTTTAAGGCGGCTGCCCTTTTGATGCTAAGACTAGGGCCTTGAAGGCCATATTCACCTAGACATACTTAGATACTTGTATTCTCTTCACAAAAGCAAGTGTTGGTGGTGAAAAAGGTTTTAGTTGAATTCGATGGTGATTGTGTACATATATAAAAGAATTCTAGTTGTTTCTTCACAAAACAGGGTGGCTGTTTTGGGATTTTAAGTTATTCATTTTACTCTAACTAATTTAATCCGAAAAGGTTATTCTCTTTATATAATCCGATTTCCATCTAGATTCCTTCCCATTTTTATTTCTCCCTTTCTGTTCATTAATTTTAGCTATAAACTTTATGACAGCTACTGGAGTATAAGAGCTAAGCTCACCCCAAAATTTAGCTAATTTCGAGTTACACATAATTTATTAAAAATCTATAAACAGCTAGCTGCAGGAAGTGAATTAAAGGCATAATAAATTGAAATTTCATCTATTTCAGGAGATCTTCCTACCAAGGCTAAGCAATATCATGAGGAGGGCTCTGGCCAAGTGGTGGCTCAAAATAACCCTTGGGTAGTCCTCATTATTTTTCTATCCAAAAACACATATTTAATTATTTGCCATTCTAAACAGAGCAAAAATTAAGTTTCTCATTTTTAACATGTGTGTTAACAAGTTTTAAGTTCTCAGGAGCAAAATGATGATTTTTCGCTGCACAAATTATTTTTAACAATTTCTTTACTGCAGAAAGTCAGAAAACACATTTAAATCTATAACTAGAGCTACACATCATATTTTTGAGTCTCCTTTGGACACAAGCTGTCCAAAACCACTACTAACAACATATCCAAAGCTCAACCCCAGCGGAGCTCTGGATTTGAAATGGTGCACAACTTTAGGTTTTCCTAGTTTGATTTTTAATTCAATAACAGTTCACTAAAAGCAATAACATGTCTAATAGAGATTGTAGTTTAGACTCTAACGATTCCAGAGAGTATTTTTGCACATTTTTCCGATTTTTCTACGATTTTTAATCGATTTTACAAGATTCGGGAAAAATCAAATCTAGGGTAAGAATCTATTTTCACCGAGAACCCTAGAACTTTCAAACTTTCGCGAACAGGTCCTGCACTTTTGCACGAAAGACCCTGGAAAGAGGTAGACGATGAACAATGGCCCTCGGGAGCTCGCCGGAGTTACGCCGGGCAAACCACGGCGAACTGGGCTCGGGGAAGAGGGGGAAAAGGGTCCTTGGCTCACCACGAGTCGTTTGGGCACGGTTGGGAGGCCGGGGGTCGACGGAGTTACGCCGGCGACGAGGAGGTGGCGGCGCGGCCGCTGCGGGGTCTGCGCCGGCGAGCTCGGTGCCGCTCGCGGTGGGGAAAGAGGTCCTAGAGCACCAGCAGAGCTTGGGGAAGCCAACGGCGTGCTCGAGGAGGCTCGGGGAAGGCTCGGAGTAGGGTCTCGACGGTGAGGTGGTTCGACGGCCGGAAAAGTCGATTTGGGGGAACTTGGAAATTCGAGCTCGGGAATGGGCAATGTGCTGGGGAAAGTTGGGGGAAACGGAGCTAGGGGAGTGGTCAAGCTGTGCGCGGAGTGGATTTGGGAATGGCTGCGTGGACGCGACGAATTTTGCGATGAGCTCTAGTTCGGTCCGTGCGTCGCGAGGAAGAAGAAGGAGGGGGAGCGCGCGAGGAGGCTCACTGGAGGTCTGAGCGAGCGAGTGGAGTGAATGAGGGGCTCAGTGGGGTGCTCGAGTGCGTGAGGGGAGTGCGGCATTGCCTCGGGAGCGCGCGAGCGCGTTAATGCTCGACGCGACCCGCCATGGCCGCACAGTGAGCTCGGCGCGAGTGGGGAGGGCGCTGCAGGCGAGGGGGATCGACGCGAACTGCTCGAAGATCGCCTACAGTGTCCTTGGCGCGTAGTGGAACGGCATCTCGCGCCTTGCAGCGCTCGGCGCAGCGCGCTCGCGCGCGCGCGCCCGTGGCGTGCGAGGCGCCATGATGGCGTCCGCGGCGCGAGAGGGAGCGAGGGCGACGGCGGCGAGGTGACGGCTCCACAGTGGACGGACAAGCGCTAGACGACGAACGCCAGGCTCCGCCGCGCCTTGGCCGCGTCAGCGCCGCCTGAGCCGCGCGCCGGCCGCGTGGCGGCCGAGCTCTGGCCGCCGCGGCGCGCGCCAGGGGCACTGTTCACGGGCCGGGGAGCGCCGGGTTTGAATTTGAATTTTCTCCAAAAATTTGAACAGAACGTGAAAAAGTGCAAAAATAAAAGTTGTAGATTGAAGGATGGGACACAACTTCCTTTTTGGGATGAACTTGAAATTCGAAGTTTTTCAAGCTCAAAAAGCCCAAAAACAGAAATGTGCCAAAATCGGAAATTTGAGTTTTCGAGGGACTAAACCGCAAAATTTTCAAAAATTCCAAACAGTGACTAGGGTTTAATTTTGATGCCAAACAACTTTTATTTTGGGAGATTTTCAAGTTTAGTACAAAAATCATGAGTTTTCGGTTGGTGCCAATTAATCCCTGTTTTTGGAGTTTAAGTTTGAATTTTGGTGAATTTCGAGAGATTTTTGAATTCCAATCTTAAATCTCTGTTGCATTAATCTTAAATGCACTTTTTAGTTAATTTGACATCAGAGATGTCACAGCAGCCACGGTGCAACAAACATGCACACGCACTGCACCCTGATCTGGACTCTGCTAGCACATACAACAACCATGCACATGCTAATCTACTGGACCTAGACTCAAACGAACACACGGATCAAGTCGGACACAAACAGACGCGAAGCACCTGGTGCAACACACGGACACAATCACGCCAGGAACACATCAGTGGCGTGTTTATTCCAACAAACTCCCCCTAAACACGACACGGAGGACTGAGACCTTCACAGCAGCGTTGGCTCTGCGTCGACGTCGGCAAGCAGCGCCTACTCCTTCTTCCTCGGACAGTCCCTCGCCATGTGGCCACGCACGCCACAGTCGAAGCATTTGCCTCGGTAGCGACTCCTACCGCACTCCGAGTTCGTGCTGCTACTGCCGTCGTCGTCGTCTTCATGGCTGCCGCCACCACGACCCCCGCCGCCTACACGCGTGCGTGCCTTGGTGAGCAGCAGCTGCTCCCCACTCCCTGTCTTGGCCACCGGCTCGTCCTCGGCGTCCGCCTCCTCCGCAACTTGGAGCTGGCCGACGAGCTCGTCCAACGTCATGGTGTCGAGGTCCCCATGGAGTTGGATGGAGACGGCCACTTGCCTCAGCCTCCTTGGAACAACGCGCAGCACCTTCCTGACCACGCGGGAGTCCGGCAGCACCTCTCCAAGGTCTCCCAGCCGTGCGGTCAGGCGGTCGACACGCACACCGAAGTCGCTCACCGCCTCGCCGTTGAGGAAGCTGAGGTTCTCGAACTCCTTCATGAGCCGCTGCACGTTCACCTCCTTCACACGGTCGTCGCCGCCTCCCATCTTCTTCACGGAGTCCCAGGCATCCTTCGCCGACTTCTTCACGGCGAGCCCAGCCTTCATCTTCGGTGGAACGCCGCGGAGGATCGCCGACAACGCCCAGCGATCCAAAGCCCGGTCCGCGCTCGCCTTCTCTACCGCATCCCACAGCTCCAACGCCTCCAAGGCCACCTGCATAAGCAAAGCCCACTCCTGGTAGTTGCCTTTGCCCAGCATCGGCACCTCCACTGCGCCGGAGCCGGGCACGACGCGCTCCCCAGCGGCGCCCGAGCTCGATCCGTACCCCTTCATCGGAGATGTGCCAACCTTCATCTACTAGCCTAGCTCTGAATACCAAATGTTGGCCTTACCCTCGCTCTCACACTCGGGATCACCTCACCGGAGTTGGAGACCACGCACAGAGATTGACGGCGACGAACGCCGCGGAGCAAAAAGCTCCTGTATCTTGGCTTCTATTAATTAAAATGGACTCAGCGATGATTACAGAGGAGCACTGGTGGCTAAATAGACTCTGGAGCTAGCCTCCATGTCTATTCTCGCGCCATGATCCGAGAGACCCGCTCAGCAACGTCGTGGTGAGCCACTGCTCGACCTGCATGCTGCGGCCCCTCCGTTTGAACCGGCGCCATGCAAACCACTCCTCCTAATCCCCCTACAACTCGATAAACACAGCAGCCACGGTGCAACAAACATGCACACGCACTGCACCCTGATCTGGACTCTGCTAGCACGTACAACAACCATGCACATGCTAATCTACTGGACCTAGACTCAAACGAACACACCGATCAAGTCGGACACAAACAGACGCGAAGCACCTGGTGCAACACACGGACACAATCACGCCAGGAACACATCAGTGGCGTGTTTATTCCAACAAACTCCCCCTAAACACGACACGGAGGACTGAGACCTTCACAGCAGCGTTGGCTCTGCGTCGACGTCGGCAAGCAGCGCCTACTCCTTCTTCCTCGGACAGTCCCTCGCCATGTGGCCACGCACGCCACAGTCGAAGCATTTGCCTCGGTAGCGACTCCTACCGCACTCCGAGTTCGTGCTGCTACTGCCGTCGTCGTCGTCTTCATGGCTGCCGCCACACCGACCCCCGCCGCCTACACGCGTGCGTGCCTTGGTGAGCAGCAGCTGCTCCCCACTCCCTGTCTTGGCCACCGGCTCGTCCTCGGCGTCCGCCTCCTCCGCAACTTGGAGCTGGCCGACGAGCTCGTCCAACGTCATGGTGTCGAGGTCCCCATGGAGTTGGATGGAGACGGCCACTTGCCTCAGCCTCCTTGGAACAACGGGCAGCACCTTCCTGACCACGCGGGAGTCCGGCAGCACCTCTCCAAGGTCTCCCAGCCGTGCGGTCAGGCGGTCGACACGCACACCGAAGTCGCTCACCGCCTCGCCGTTGAGGAAGCTGAGGTTCTCGAACTCCTTCATGAGCCGCTGCACGTTCACCTCCTTCACACGGTCGTCGCCGCCTCCCATCTTCTTCACGGAGTCCCAGGCATCCTTCGCCGACTTCTTCACGGCGAGCCCAGCCTTCATCTTCGGTGGAACGCCGCGGAGGATCGCCGACAACGCCCAGCGATCCAAAGCCCGGTCCGCGCTCGCCTTCTCTACCGCATCCCACAGCTCCAACGCCTCCAAGGCCACCTGCATAAGCAAAGCCCACTCCTGGTAGTTGCCTTTGCCCAGCATCGGCACCTCCACTGCGCCGGAGCCGGGCACGACGCGCTCCCCAGCGGCGCCCGAGCTCGATCCGTACCCCTTCATCGGAGATGCGCCAACCTTCATCTACTAGCCTAGCTCTGAATACCAAATGTTGGCCTTACCCTCGCTCTCACACTCGGGATCACCTCACCGGAGTTGGAGACCACGCACAGAGATTGACGGCGACGAACGCCGCGGAGCAAAAAGCTCCTGTATCTTGGCTTCTATTAATTAAAATGGACTCAGCGATGATTACAGAGGAGCACTGGTGGCTAAATAGACTCTGGAGCTAGCCTCCACGTCTATTCTCGCGCCATGATCCGAGAGACCCGCTCAGCAACGTCGTGGTGAGCCACTGCTCGACCTGCATGCTGCGGCCCCTCCGTTTGAACCGGCGCCATGCAAACCACTCCTCCTAATCCCCCTACGACTCGATCAACACAGCAGCCACGGTGCAACAAACATGCACACGCACTGCACCCTGATCTGGACTCTGCTAGCACGTACAACAACCATGCACATGCTAATCTACTGGACCTAGACTCAAACGAACACACCGATCATGTCGGACACAAACAGACGCGAAGCACCTGGTGCAACACACGGACACAATCACGCCAGGAACACATCAGTGGCGTGTTTATTCCAACAAACTCCCCCTAAACACGACACGGAGGACTGAGACCTTCACAGCAGCGTCGGGTGGGTGGGAGAGGGCTCGTGCACACGGGCTGGGTGCAGCAGCACCACATCCTGCGGCACCGGAGCGTCGGGTGCTTCGTGAACCACGCCGGGTTTAGCTCCGTCGTGGAGGGGATCGTCGCCGGCTGCCGGCTGGTGTTGGTCCCGATGAAGACCGACCAGTACTTTAACGCCAAGTTGTTCGCGCGCAAGCTCCGCGTCGGGGTGGAGGTTGCGCGGTGGGACGAGGATGGGTGGTTCGGCCGAGGCGACGTGAGAGACGCTGTCGCCGCGGCGGTGGCGACGGAAGGCGAGGGAGAATCCAGCAAGTGGAGAGAGTTCTTTAGGCTATCTCCAACCCAAGGCATCATCAAATAGTTTCTGTACATACATGTCATATAGACACTACCTATAGAAATTACCTCTCCAATGTATAGTTTCTTAAAAATAATTACCATCCAATCACATATGTTCTCTCATTTTCCTCTCCCTATCATCAAGTTTCATTTCTTGGTTCTTGTGTAGACATGGTTTCTCATGCAAGACACCATGTCCTTCTCTCCCCTCTTTAATTCCCTTGCCACATCACCAAATTACTTATGTGGCAGACTATTTAATGCTATGGACACCATCCTAGTAGATGGGTTGGGGATGGCCTTACTGCAGACGCCGTGCAGGATAAGTTCGTGGTTGACTTCATAAGGAAGCTCAAGGAGGTCGTGAGGGCATAATAAAGTGAACACTCTCGCCTTCGAGTTGCTTGCCAAATACTCCGATCCCTAGCTGTAAACATTATTGGTTTTCACTTAAACACTAGCTGTTATAATTGTGCTTCATGCCCCATGAGGTCAGCTGGCTGCCCTAGCCCCTAGCTAGATTCGTGCTTAGTCCTTTATGTTCATCACATCTTCCACAAAGTAACGCACCTGGATCAGTCGCCGCTGCTCAAATTGGTGTGAGCTAGCTAAGCAAAATCTATTCATATAATTTCAAAGCTTAGGGGCCGCTTGGCTTGGTTTCTCCTTGTCTTGCTTCAGCGGCGCAGACAACAAGGCGCTTGCCAGCTGAGGAGAGCCAATTTTGCTCTTCCACACCAGCAAGCAGTCAATTCTTGCCAGCACAATCCCCAAGAGAATCATGCTTAACATCAAACGTGTTTTTTTCTTGCTATCCTAACTCAGCAGCTAAGGTATGCTCCAACAAGAGGCTATAAGCTAGCTATTAATTGTTTAATAATATCAAAACTGTACCAAAACAATACACTGGATTGCCTCTTTGCTAGCTCATAGAAGTATAGTGAATAGAAAATTCTATAAGTTAGCTAAGAGCTAGCAAAGAGCCAACTCAGTGTACTGTTTTAGTACTATTCTGACAATGTTTAACGATTAAACAATTTAAGCGCTATCTTATAGCTCTCGATTGGACAAGGCCTACTGAAGCCGCGCGACGACCTGGAGGAGCGCAGACTAGACGGACATAGATTCTCTGACCCTCCACGTGTGATTGATCTGATCCAGAGCATGGATGCATTGCTTGTAACACGGCTGATTTTTCTTCCAGCGGCGCACGCTAGCTATCCCCAGGTCGTCGCCCGCGCGCTCGGCGCTCCTTCGCGCGCGCTTGGCATCAAAAGTTCAAAACATGGCTGGCCAAATCGACTTTTCAATAAACGCTGGCCAAATCAAATAACAGGCGTTGGTGCAGGGCATACCAGAAAATCGATTTGTTTATAGTTGAGCAGGCGTTAATGCAAGGCATACATGAAAATCGATTTGTTATAGTTGAGCGGCAGGCCTTGATGCAGCGTTGTTGCATGGCATCGATCGCCACGGTCTTCGTGCTGGCAGCGTTGCAGACATGGCATCTGATGAGGCATACATGTTTGCCGTGGCACACGATGTTTGCCGAGGGCGTTCTATCAAACACACGGCAAAGTCAGTCTTTACCGAGCTAGAGCAAGATCAAGACTCTCGACAAAAAAGAAGCACATGACAAACATAGAAGGAAAGTCAGTTAGATCTACATTGGTTGGGCTACCTCCTTCTGGATCGCCGGTCTAAAACACCGATATCTGATGCCCACCGTGGGGCTATAGCAAAAAAAAAAGAGCTCCTTTGTCAAACAAGATGGTGCACTCGCTTATCTGTCATGATGAAGTTCAAGCAAGGCGACAACTTCGCTTTCGGTTTGTGGGTCGGCGTCGCCGACTAGGACGGCGTTCTTCGCTGGACGCTCGCTGACATCACCCAACCGAAGCTTGCCGCCGTCCTACGAACCACTCCCTGGGAGGACGTCCCCGAGCACAATTCCGACACCATCTCCGGAGCATATCCAATTCAGAGAAGAACTTGTCCCCGTTCGGAGATCCACTCCGGATCATGACGGCGTAAGCCAGCCAACCTCCAAGCCGGCAACCACACCCTCCCACCCTGAAGCCCTGTTACCATCCGGACTACGCATCACGATGATGACCCAGGATGTCTTCATCAACCGATCTGTTACCGTCGCAAAAATGAGGAAACATAGCTATGCTGCCCATGTAGCCAGGTCGCCACCAAGGGTGCTCCCCTCAACAGGTGCATCCAGATCTCATTCACCATGAGACCCCACCACATGCCATGGCCCCAGGGCCAAGCGTGACTACAACAACATCCTTGCGGAATAGATCCAATTGGGCGACTCCACTAGGGAATAAGATCTGATTTTTATAACCGCTCTACTCAACCCTAGCCAAATACCTCATTGATATACTACTTTGATTCGACGTTATAGTTGGATCTGGTCTTTTTGGACCGATTGCATCTATACTCACTAACTTTGGATCAGTCTGCCCAAACCGATTCCATTGTATTTTGCTTGCTTGCAACTACAAATTTAAGACTAGAAGAGAAGTAAAACATTGGTCATTGGTTGCTTGGATCATCAAAAATATCTAGATTTATCTATTACAAGATCAGGATCATCAATACCTATTGTGGCGGGTTTGTTCTTATGTTCCCTAACAATATTACTACGACCTGCCCAAGGTACAAATTGCAAATAGATTGCCTATGTCTAATAGTTATTTTGCGCGTACAATGAATCCTCATGTTGATGTTGCTAGGTATGATACTAATAGGCATATTGCATCGGCTAATAATTATTCAAATTATTCTACTTATGCAAATTATAATTCTGAATGTTATATGCAAAAGTCGTTATCAAATAATATGCACACTTTGAATTTCAATGCTACTAGCAACATACATCATGCTCCTATTCATTCTCACGCATCGGTTGTACAACAAGTTCAGAGGCCGATGAGTGACTATCAAGGCCAAACTAACATGGTGAGTTTGGCCAGTTTTTATGGAACACTACATATTGATAATTCTAGCAATATTCGGCAAGGTGTTTCATCTATTTGTTCATCGGCTCCATATCCACGATATCTGATTCCATCACAAAATTTGTCGGTGAATGAGAAGATTGGCCACGCTAATGCTATCTATCCGGACAGTTATTCTCTAACATCATCCTCTATCAACCTTTATAGTATTCAGCAAGGCGAAGGTGAATCAGTTTGTCAGTACACAACATGATTCAAAGAAATTAAGAACTATTGCTCTAATCTGTCAATTTCTAAGAAGGACCTTGCTGGTATATATCTCAAAGGTTTAAAATTCTCTATCAAAAGTAGAAATAGATGGTTGTGATTATCAAAGAGTTTCCCAGGTCCAAGTAAGAGCTTTGGCTACGGAAAGAAAAGAAAACGACAATAATTCAGATTTGAGCAATACTCCCTCCGTTCCAAATTATTAGTCATCTTGGCTTTTTACCAGATTCATTGATGATGCTATGCATTTAGACAAGTATATATGTCTAGGTTCATAGAAGATGCCATGAATTTAGATACCCAAAATGATATCCAGAATGACTAATAATTGGAACGGAGACAGTAGTTTGGTTATTACAACAACCGAATGGTCTGAATTGGTTGTACCGAGCATGTAGATGAATGAGAGAATTGTTCATACTAATTTTAGTTATCCGACCAGTTGTACATCATGTTGCTATGATTACATCCACAAATTCAGCATTGCACGCAAACGCTAACACTCATAATTTGGTTTCAAAGGTTTCTAATAACTATAGCCAAATTAATAAAATTCCAGCAAGCATGAATTTATCTCTACGTGCACAAAATAGTATAATAATTGCAAAATCTGAATATCGGGTTCTTGAAACCAAAAAATCTGGTTTTCAAGATGAAAAGGTTGAAGTGGAGGATTTTTCTGAGGAGTCTCGCTGGGAGTATGAGGAATTCATGACGATTAATATGAAGAAATATTGTCGTGAAAACCTTCCTCATGTCAAGATTAAAGACGTCATAAAGTTTTCTGTTGTACTAAAGAAAAAGAGAGAAAGCTCAAAAGCCAATTCTTTCAGTGATGTCTAGCAATCTTGGAAGAGCGGTCTAACCTATTGTGTCATCCGGACTGACCGGTTGTCGCAAAGTGCTGCTGCACGCATTCATCAAAAGGAGAAATATGACAATTATATCAAGGTTCCACACCTCTCCAACATATTTGATAAGATATGCTTTATAAGTAATTCCCAATCAGATCATGTCTCTTTAATTAATTCATCTATTAGTGATTCTGTCATGAATATTTCTAAGAGATCGATTGAGGATAGTAATTTACTTGTTAATAATGGTATTCCTTCAAATTAAATCAGCCAATGCATTGTAAAAGTTAGAAACGCCGATAACATCAATGTTTTGACATTTAAGCTTGCTCCATCATCATTGAAAAATTTATATCTACATGGTTTACTTGTGGACATTCGGGAATTAAAAACAAAAGATCAAAGTTGAGAAGCACTATGGGGGCCAATTCTAATTTGGCACTTAATTCCAAAGTATCTGCCATGAGAAGCACCAAGAAAGGTATAGTCGAATGGGTCAAATCTGAACCGTTCGTTTGCTTGGCCTTAAAACCTTCTCCACAAAGGCACCACGTAGAGAAAATGAAGTATACCTTTGATTTAAATTTTTATGATGATTTATTAAACATCTTGCTAGAGAACAATATTATTAAGCTATTTGATCACAAAGTTATTCTATCACCTCTTGAGTTAGAAGATAAAAAATATTGCAAGTTGCATAATTCTTTTGGCCATAATATTAGTGATTGCAATATGTTTCGCCAATTTATCCAATCGGTCATTAACATTGGATGATTGAAATTTTCTCAAACATAAAAGGATGATCAATTGGCTACAATTGGTTTTGATGGCAAAGGATCAAGAAATCGTTAAAAGTCAGCCGATTCATCTAGAGATCCAATTTTAATAGCCAAAGAAAAAGATTCAAAGCTCTCGAGTGATGAGAAGGACATCGTTCCTGAAAGGCAAGATCAAGAAACTATAGAGGACGATGAGTCTATTTGTGGCGGACCACTCCGAAATTATTCCAAGTTAAGTACCCCGGGACCACTAACCGAGTAGTCAGACACTTAATCCGGAATAAGCTGGAGCGCCGTCGGATTAAACCCGATTAACCACGTTCTTTTCTCGATCGAAACAACAGCACGCCCACACGAAGGTGAGTTCCAGAAATTACAACATTCCACAAATTAACTTACACAAATAGGTATCACAAGTTATTACAAACCAAGTTCAAATTTAAATCAGAGTACAAAGTCTTGCAGCGGAAATAAAAGTTTCATTGCAGCGGAAGATAATCTAACGACGATACAATAACACCGTGCTGAAGCCTGCCACGATGCTACTCCTCCCGATCCTCGGCAGAGGACGGAACCCATTCGATGTGCCAGCCAGGTGGAACCTGGGTAGGCCAAGACAAAGCATTGACATCCACAGGTGTACCTGTAAATCATTGCCACAAGCAAGGCTGAGTATACTAATACTCAGCAAGGCTTACCCGTCGGGTGAAACTACATCACCGACATCTAGACATGAGAGGCTTTTGGCTGGTGGGTTTGTTTGCCAAAAAGCAACTAAAATAGGTCCTTGCTTTCAAGTTTTAGCATCACATTCTAGTAAATTTAACCATTCTAGATTAGCATCCTTCCTAAGCATACAAGTGGTGCAATACAATTTAATTCATACAACAAGTTTATCAATCTCAAAGTTCCACTTGTTACTCAATGTAGCATGGCGGTCAAGCAGTCTCATTAACCGCGAGAAGCGGACAGTTCGAACTGAATTTCTGCTACCTGGCCAGGGGAAACCCAACACACACGGATACTTTGCTTGCTATAAAAGGTACAAGCATTTCCCAACCTTTCCCATCGATCCACAATTCAGAACCGGGTCCATTTCCTTAGGATAAAGGTTTACTGCTTCACTCACAGTCTCACGCATATATCCACAAGTGTACGGCAGGGGAAAACAAAGTTTCCAAGGAGAGATGGCTATTGGCCCTAGCTGCTCCAATCTGGTACCGGGCTTACCGGCTCCCATATACCGGCATGCATGTGGTACGTTCAAAAACTTGACACACTCATCCACACATTTCGACCTTAATCAATTATCATACACGGACGGGAGATCTACATCTATCATCCCGCCCGTCAATCCTTATGATTCCAACATAAGTAAAGACAAGCAATTCCTATGTCTCGCGAGTGACAGGAAATCACTCGACTTGTAACGGACCTAAAGCAATGCCCTATCGATCCTTTCATGCTAGTATTGCAAGTCATAGGTACTAGGAAATGTGCAGCTAAGGTATTCAATCAACTCCTTGAATGTAAATGCACAAGCATAGAGAAGTCATAATGCATAATTGGTAAAGGTTAGGTTATGCTCCGGGGCTTGCCTTCTTGCTCGAACTGGGGGTTAGCCTCCGGGTTGGTCGATCCTGCACCGGCACCTTCCTCCGGGACTTCTTCCTCGTCTGCGGGAATGAGGTGGTAGTTGCCGTCCGGGATGGCGCCTTCTACATGAGATGCATAGTTTAAGGTGGCTGCCTATTGATTCTAAAATTAAGGCCTTGAAGGCCATATTCACCTAGACATGCTTAAGCATTACTATTTTCTTCACAAAAACAGGGTAGAGGTGTGGGAAAAGTTTTATTTGATTTCGATGGTGATTGTGTACATATATAAAAGAATTCTATTGATTACTTCACAAATTAGGGTGCTGTTCTAGAATTTCAGATTCCATCCATTTTATTCTAACTAATTAACCAAAAGGTTTTATCTTTTTATATAAATCAATTTCCACCTGGATTACTTCTCATTTTTGTTTCTCCAATTCTGTTCATCATTTTTATCTATAAACTTTATGACAGCTACTGGAGTATAAGAGCTAAGCTCACTCCAAAATTTAGCTAATTCTGAGCTACACATAATTTATTAAAAATACAACAAGCCGCTGCCAGCAGAAATGAATTTAAATCATATAAAATCGAAAATTCATCTAGTTCAGGAGATTTTCCTACCAAAGCTAGTCATAAGCATGAGGAGGGCTCTGGCCAAGGGGTGGCTCAAAATAACCCTTGGATAGTCCTCAATAAATTTCTATCCAAAAACACATATTTATTTATTTGCTGGCCTAACAGAGCAAAAATTTAGTTTTTCATTTTTAACAGGTGTGCTAACAAGTTTTAGTCCTCTGGAGCAAAATGGTGATTTTTCACTGCACAGATTATTTTTAATGATTTCTGCACTGCAAAAAGACAGGAAATACATTTTAATTCATAACTGGAGCTACACTGCATATTTTTAGGTCCCCTTTGGACACAAGCTGTCCAAAGTCACTACACACAACATATCCAAAGATCAACCCTAGCGGAGCTCTGGATTTGAAATGGTGCACAACTTTCAATTTTCATAGTTTGAATTTTATTTCAAAAACAGTTCATCAAAAGTATAAACATGTCTAATAGAGATTGTAGTTTAGACTCTCACGAATCCAGGAGTATTTTTGTTCATTTTTCTGATTTTTGTACGATTTTTAATGGATTTTACAAGATTCGGGAAAATCAAATCTAGGTTTAAGAATCTATTTTCGCAGGGAACCCTAGAACTTTCAAAACTTCACGAGCAAGTCCCTGGACTTTTGCACAGAGACCCCAAGACAAACGAAGAAGATGAAGTTCGGTCCCTGGGACCTCGCCAGAGTTGCGCCGGCCAAACGACGGCGAACTAGGCACGGGGAAGTGGGGGAAAAGGATCCTGGGCTCACCACGGGTCGTTTGGGGATGGTTTGGAGGCCGGGGATGGTCGGGGTTGCGCCGGCGACGAGGTGGTGGCGGCGCGGCCGCTGCGGCTTCTACGCCGGTGAGCTCGGGTCGTTCGTCGAGGTTTGAAGGGTCCTAGAGTACCAGTGGAGCTCGAGGAAGCTAAAGGCGTGCTCGGTTGACCTCGGGGACGGCTCGGAGTAGGGTCTCGACGTGCGGGTGCTCCGGCGGCCGAAAATCGCGATTTGGGGGAAATCACGAATTCTCGCCGGAGAAGCGACAATAGCTTGGGGAAAGTGGGAGGTTTTGGAGCTGGGGTAGAGGGCTAGCTTCGTGCGCGACGAATTTGGGAATGGTGGAGTGTGGAAGGCGAATTTCTCGGAGAAGCTCGGCTCGGTTCGCGCGGCGCGAGGAAGAAGAAGATAGGGGAACGCGCGAGGAGCTGAACTGGTGGGTCGAGCAAGTGAGTGGAGTGTGAGAGGGGTTCGGTGGGAGGCTTGGGCACGCGAGAGTGGCACAGTGCGGCCTCGGGAGCGTGCGCGCGGAGTAAAGGCCGACGCGACGCGCCATTGATGCGCAGAGAGCTTGGACGGAGCGCGAGCGGCTCGGTCGGCGAGGGAGATCGTTGTGTGCTGCTGTAGGATCGTCTACAGGGCGTGTTGGAGCGTAGCGGAGGGGAATCGCGGCCTGCAGGGCGCTCAGCGCGACGCGAGCGCGCGCGCGACCACGGCGGCGCGCGACCGCATGATGGCGCACCGCGGCGCGAGGCGAGGCGAGGCGACGGCGGCGAAGTGATGGCTCGGGAGTGGCCGGACAAGAGCTAGGCGACAAGCGCCAGCGTCCGCCGCGGCTTGGCCAGCTCCGCGCCGCCTGCGCCGCTCGCCGGCCACGTGGCGGCCGAGCTCCGGCCAGCGCAGCGCGCGCCAGGGGCACTGTAGCATGCCCGTGGAGCTCCGATTTCAAATTCGAATTTTCTCCAAAAATTTGAACTGAACTTGAAAAAGTGTAAAAATAAAAGTTTGAGTTTGGAAGATGGGACACAACTTTCTTTTTGGGGTGAACCTGAAATTCCAAGTTTTTCAAGCTCAAACAACTCAAAAACAAAATGTGCCCAGAACGGTAATTTGAGTTTTTGAGGGACTAAACTGCAAAATTTTCAAAAGTTCCAAACAGTGACTAGGGTTTATTTGTGATGACAAACAACTTTTATTTTTGGAGATTTTCAATTTTAGTACAAAAATCTCGAGTTTTCAGTTGGTACCAAACAACCCTTGTTTTTGAATTAAAATTGAATTTTGGATGGATTTTGAATTTCAACCCATAATTCCCTGTTGCATTGATTTTAATTGCACTTTTTTAATTCTTTTGACATCAGAGATGTCACACTATTAAACCCCAAAGATGACTAGGGGAAATGAATTTTTCTTCATCGGATCACGAGCCTGTTATTCCAGCTGTGCTGAAACAGGAGGTCAGACCGCCTGTTACAGGGGTCCGACCGGCTACGAGGTTAGAACGCCTGACAGCCTGTGACCAACAGGGAAGATTGGTTTCCGAAACCAATCAGACCGAATCAGGTCTGAAAGCTCCACATATATCTAAACCTGAACATTCTAAAGTGGATGGAGCTAAAGACCGTGTTAAGCATGAGGGCAAACGGCTGAAGCTCACTTTCAATAAATTTTTGGCTAAATAACAAAGAGATAAAAATTCCAAGCATGCTAATCGGTCAAATGATGTTAAATCATCAAGATTGCCTCCAAAATGTAATTCTGGGAATTGGGATTGGTAAAGGAAAAGTTTTGTGCAGCAACATTTTATTCTCCTTCTGGACCATCAATGCCAATTCCATATGCTCCATATCCCACCAATTTTCATCCTCACTCATTATGGGGGTGGGATAATTCAAGGGCACATAGTTCTTCATATTTCAGACAATATCATGTAGAGTATGCACGTCCGAAGAACCATCATGTGCAAGGCAGCCATATGTTGAAAACGACCGTTTTGAGCAAAACGATCGCTCTAAAATTCAAAACAAGAAAAAGGTTCTTGAGCAGGTTTATGTGGTGAAAAGGGATGGCCGCCAGGATAAGAGCTTAGATCTGAATTCAGTTAATGAGAAGCCGATTAATGCATTGAGAACTTTGGCTAATAATGGCAGCTATTGATATTCGAAGTGCCAAATCTGAACAAAAGAAGGTGAAGAAGCCAAAAATCAAGAATGAGGTGTTGCTGTCCAAAACTGAAACAAAATCAGAATGCTCACTTCTTTTATCAAATTGGCAAGAGAAAAAGCTACAAAAGTTTAGCGCTCAAGAGTTGAGAAAGAAGGGCATGGCATGGGGTTCCTGAAAGAAACATTCGTACTCAAGACAAGGATGATGTTCAACTAAAAGGTGCAACACAATTAAAGGAGAAGAGGAGGTCCAAGTAACGATCTTCAAATACAAGTTTGGCACCAAATCATCAAAATTATTGGTCATTGCATCATCCATTTGATTTTCAAATGACATATATTCCTATGTCATGGAAATCATCCTATCGTATGTGTGGTTATCCCTCATGTTCTTATTTTGATCCTTGGTTGCTATATGGATCTTTATTTTATGGAGGATTTTCACCAAATTATTATGCATATTGATTAATTGCAATAGCTGTTGCCATTAATTTATAAAAGCCAAAATTCTTAGTTCATAGAGAAGATTTCAAGTTCATTATTTATATATCTCTCTCTCTACACTTTATTTTAGTTGTGCATACTCTTATGGATGAATTCATATGGATGATATTTTATATCGTCCTTGGCAACATATACGGTCGATGAGCACCTTTGGTCATCGCCCTAATGTGGAAAGCTTCCCAATGAACGATTACTTGTGTGGCTTCAATGCTCAGTGGGGCAAGGTATTAGCAAAAGGAGTAGCTTTTCACCATGGAGTTTATATTTACTAAATCGGATTGCAAGATGTTTTAAAAAATACATTGTTGTTGTATTTATTTCTCTAAATAGTAATGCTTTGAAATATTTAGCCGATTTAAGTGTTTTGCATCAATGGTCAAGGTGAATGTGGAATTTCATATTTGGGCTAAAGATTTTGCATCCATGGGTGAAGAGCATATCTGAATGCACAATGACTCATTGTTGGTGGTGCAGCAAGTGCTTAGATTTAAATGAGTCATTAGGTATTTCATAATAAATATCTAATGAGTTATTTCAACATTATTTTCATAATAAATATCTAGTGAATTATTTTAACTTTATTATTTATCATGTTTCAAGACATCAAAATTCAGGAATGCCATTCTGGAATAATGAACATCGAGTCATAATGTACGAGTAGATATTTTATGGTAAAAGATCGATGTTTAACAATGTCAGAGGGCACATTCTATATATGCCGGTCTAATGGCTATTGACGGCCGATTTCACCGCTATGGCCGGTCTAACAGCCAGTAACGGCTGGTCTAACCGCCATTGGGGCATGTCTGACCGATATGTCTACTACTTCAGCCATTGAAGTTTCATGACTTGGCGAGGCTGAGGGGAGTAGCTAGAAAAGTTTATTGGATATATGCATAATCCAAGATGCATTTAAAGACAAGGTGAAAAACAAGCAAAGAGGGATGCAAGAGTAATCTGGCTTTTACCGGTTCCGAGGTAACTTTGTCATATTTACTTTTCTGGTTGATTATTCACTTCACTTTATATGGTCAAAGTGATTTGGGAATGCAATTGAGATGTTATGTCTTTCTTCATGCTCAATTTGAGAAGTACTGCAAAGACCAATTGACATTATAGCAGTTTGGTCACTTTATGGATTCACAATAGCTTACATGTGTGAGAATGATCAGCTATTATTTTCAGCATACACAGCCGAGGTAATGTGTACTCAGGCTTATTTGACTCACACAAGATGAGAGGAGCATGCTTGATGCGCTTGTGCTCGACACTGCTCCTATGCAATTCGAATTATGAAAAATATTTCTTGATACGCAAGGTTTACCAAGAAACATGGGGCATATGTTGACAACCAAAAGTTACAGCAAGCCGATCAGGCTAGGCCAGTTGGCCCTGTAGCTGATCTTGCAAAACGCCAGGAGGTTTGACCGCCCGTACGGCCGGTCTCACCGCCTGTATCAATGTGCTTAAAATATGAATCAGACTCCACCATTGGCTAGGCCTCGTCGCGATGATCAAAATGCATATGTGGATTGCCCAATTTGGAGTCCGGATGAGGGAGTTATGGCTCTGGCAAGGATCAACCCTGCGCCCAGCTGGTCATACCGCCTGTACTGGAGATAAGACCACCTGTGGCAGTCTTAATCCGAATTAGAGTTGTATTTTGACGGGATTTTATTATGTAATCGACTCCACACAGATACAGACCTCCCCACACAGTTGAGATCAATCCAATACAATCGAAACTCATATTTACCTTTTTACCTCTAAAACTTAATCTTTTCTAGTCTCCCTTGCTGTCCATCATGATCTCCACGGACATTGATGGTGTCGGCGAGTTATGCTGATTAGGTTCTTGAGGGGATGCCCCGAGACAAGGGTTTGAGGAAAAGTCGTCGAGAATCTAGAATCGAAGGTGACAAGAGACGATTTAGACAGGTTCTGGCCGCAATACGCGTAATATCCTACGTCCTGTATGGTGTATCTTGTATAGATGAGATGTGATGCAATACCTGACGGTGTTGCTCCATACAATGCCTGACGGCCTTGTTCATGATCTAATCTAGGGACCCCTGCCCTTCTTTATATATCCCAAGGGACAAAGTTTACATGGTAAGTCTCCTAGTCAATTACAATTGAGGAGTCCTAGTAGGACAAGGTGTCGTAGTAGGAGTCTTGCTTGCTTAGGGAACCCAGGGTTTCTATACCCGTTAAGCCCCCGAGCGCTTCATTACCTGAAGTACAACCTTGTTGTGAGTCTTGGAGAATGCCGAGTTGTTTTGAAGTCATCCGAGTTCTTCTGAAGTCATCCGAGTTCTGTCAGCTTGGTTGTACGAAGACTTTGAGGTGCTCAAGAACTTCTAGAGAATCTCATTGGTGTGCACCGAATAGGTGCACCCAATTGGGTAGCCTCTGAACCTTGTTTTGCTTTGAAGAAGGAATTCGAGGGGTCTTCATTGAAGAATCCGAGTCCTTTTGAACCCAGACGTAACCTCCGAGATTCAGTATTAAACAAAAAAAAATCTGAAGAATCATTGATGATATACCCGCAGCCCCCGAGCCTTGATCCGATTTAATAAATCGAATTAAGGATCTGGACTCTAGGATTTGAAGAAGATTTGAAGTGACGTTGGTGAAGCGAAGATGTCCGAGTACTTTGCTGAAAAAAGTACTCGGCTAGCGTCGTGGTCCGAGTTCTTTGTTGAAAAAAGAACCCGGCTAGCCTCAGCCCCAGAGCACGAAAGCGCACGGAACTGAGATGATGCGCCGAAGCTTTGATCTGCAAAATTAAAAATATTATATAGCAAATGTTGAAGAATGCTTGAAAAACTTAAATTTATTCAATCTTGTCAACGAATCAAAGACGAAATCGATGAGCGCGTAGATCCCGCATGAAGAAGTCGATGAGAGTGCAAATTGCGCGAAGTATCTCAATATGAGATTGTTTTTGTGTCTGTATCTTTTCAAGATCGTAGGTCCGAGTAGTTAGTCCCGCTAGCCGTGCCCCCCACGATACCCTGGTCAATAACACATCGGCTTGGAAAAGGCACGGTTTGCATCATCAGACAAAAACTCTCGAAACACTGGACTTTAGAGATAAAACAAAGCACACCGAAGAAGTTGACGAAAGCGCAAAACGCGCATGAAGAAATCGACGAAAGCGTGGATCGCGCATGAAGATATCCGCTTGTAGATGCGAGATAAAAATAAGAAAAAATAATTAAAATATGTGACTTAGCTTGATTCATGGACGATTTGTCGATGAAGCCGGCTAGTCAGAGTTGATTCCGACTAGTTGTTGCTGGTTCCTGAGTTGTTTTCGGGATGATCTGGGTTGTTGAAGCAGTCGTCGCCGGTGATGCATCAGTGCAGCCGCACAAGCTGGAGTCGAGGCGAGTAATTGCAGAGGCCGGCCGCACATTGTCGAGCAGAACACCACATGGATTCAGGCCGCAATACGCGTAATACCCTACGTCCTATATGGTGTATCTTCTATAGATGAGATGTGATGCAATGCCTGGCGGTGTTGCTCCATACAATGCCTGACGGCCTTATTCAATGATCTAATCTAGGGACCCCTGCACTCCTTTATATATCCCAAGCTTGCTAGTCGACCTAGGGCATGTCCGACGACATCCAAGCCCTGACGGGGTCCCTCCCAGGTGTGAGCATCGACGGGCTTTGCTAGTTTGCTCATAATCTAGTCGTTCTTCGCCACATAAATGCATTGGTTATCTCTTTGCTGGTTTTCTTGTAAACCTAGCCGTTCTCCATCACGTAAGCGTGGTAGTTATTCCTTCGAACGATCGATCTTGGGGCGTCTCTGTTACAGGCGGTCTGACCTCCTGTGACAGGCAATCTAACCTCCTGTCATCCAGCAACAATTCGATATGTTCTCGATCTGTGCAATCTAGCGCTCTCGTGTGTAGACCGAAAAAGGTGTTAACAAAGGGTTCATCAATGTTGAGCCGAGTTGAGAAATACAAGCTAAGATACAGGATGTTCGGCGGCCGCGGCGTTCATCGCCCACCAAATTGTCTCGTGTTCTTGTTAATTGTTCATCGATCCTTGGTTCTAACAATTGGTATCAAGAACCATATTATCATGGGATTCGTTCCTGTCGCCGGAGGCGTGCTAGTCGGTGTGGCCAGCGGCGTGATGGCATTGAGTGGCGGCGATGCGGTGAGGTCGGCAGACCATGTGTCGGTCCTGTGCGTAGTCACCAGTGGTGGTGCTCTGGCTCGTGTGTTGGTCCTGCCGGGCGCGTGGAATAGCATGTGTCGCCGCAGCCGCGTTAGGCGTTCGTCGCCGGCGAAGAAAATGATCGGCATGTGTTGCCGAAGAAGAAATGGTGGCCGTGGCGGCATGTGGCGCTGTCCCATGGCCACAAGTTCGGAGAATATGACGAAGATCGTCGGGTGCGTGTGGAGGGGATGCATGCTGCGTAGTTCGTGTCGAGCATGGAAGCCATAGTGGCAACGACAACAACAACAACGCGAGCAGCATCATCAACTCCGGTGACGGCAAGCGTACCATATTCGCGCGGAGATGGAGCTTGTAAAGGTGGCCTCATCAGGTTAGGAGGCTAGGCCGCGGCGGCGGCCAGTCGCGATGAAGACGAGACGAGAGCTGCTGCAAACTCGGACAACGACAATTCAAGATTAGGGGGAAATTGTTAGCATTAATCTTGACTAGGTAGATTGCACATGTTGCATTTGGATAGGATGTGATTTGTTCATGGTGCGCTTGATGTTGTGCTAGTCTATATTTAAATAGTGTGTGCGTGGTAGAGATAGTTGGTGACCGTGGTGATCTGCATGAGTTTGGCCAGGTCGTGACGTGGAGCGAGTGGCTCACTACGAGGGTGCATGACGCCACAAGTACGTGCGTGTGAGAGTCGCTGGACTCGGTGCTTGGCCATTGCGTCAACTGGGCTATAAAATGCCATGTACAAGTTCATCAATGTTGAGCCGAGTTGGAGAAATGCAAGCCAAGATACACGTCCTTCAGCAGCCATGGCGTTCGTCGCCGGCGGGACGTGCGGAAGTTCGTTGCCCACCAAATTGAGTGTCTTGTGTTCTTGTGATCGTTCCTTGATCCTCGGTTCCAACAGGCCGTCCGGGAAGACCTGGAAACGGAAGTCCTGCTGGCCACGCATGGCACCGGCTCCCTCGGTCTCCTGCACGCGGCGGTGGTTGTGCTCAGTGTTGACGAAGGTAACGTAGGCGCCGTGGCGGTGGAGCAACTGGCATTGGCGAGCTGCAGCGCTGGGTTGATGTGCCGGCGCCCGGGTACGGCACCACCACGATGTGCGGTCTTGCCATGAGATCATCAGATCACAAGGTAGGCGTTGATTGGTGTGTTTAGCTTGCGTTGCCGTTGATCAAATGGGGAGTGAGCCGAACCGCCACCTGATGCCGGGGAGAAGAAGCGTATAATTCAACTGTGTTCAACGATGTGTTCCGGATACACTTTGCAATGGTTACACTACACCTGCTCTGTCGGCCGCTTGACTGTATGTGACGTCCGTGAATCGGATTATACGAGTATAGTTTTTTTTTTGTGCCCACTGCTGTCTTTATACAAAGCTGAGCTCTCGATCAAATTACAGATCTCGACACGCGAGCAACCACTACTGCATGCGTCGACAGATGGATTTTCACACCGATTCTGATGATTATTGAAGGCGCATTGTTTGGCACGAGAATAAAGACAGCACGAGCCCTCTAGACATATCAAATTATGCTATGTTCCTTTGGTTAAAAGAAATTTAATTTATTTGATCGAGCTAAAACTGTATTGGGTTTCTCTTATACATTTTGATAGATGAATTTCGAATGTCTAGAGCCCTATACATACACGCCAATAATGGTTATGTGGGTTATTTCAACGGATGAACTGTATACATCTTTAATACCATTTTATAAATTGATTAGACATAATTATTGTGCCGCTTTATCTATCTATCTATCTATCTATCTATCTATCTATCTATCTATAAAAACAAGTTCAATTGAAACTTTTCTCACCTAAATTATATACACGTTTCTTATATTTGACCCACCGCGCGATCATCATAATAGGTCACAAATTAATCCTTCGGGTGATGTTACACAGTACTATAACGTAACATAGCTCAAACGCTCAAACAAATTTTGTGTTCATAATTATTTTTTTCACAACACTGCCATGCCAGAAAACTAAATGAACATTACTCTCAGGCACTACCGGATTCGGGTTGTTTGCCGTGAGCCCCAATGCTCACGGCAAAGGGCCAAATGCTCACGGCAAAGCCTTTGCCGTGAGCCGGCTCACGGCAAAGACCTCACGGCAAAAAACCTATCGGCAAAGGGACCTTTGCCGTGAGCCAAAAAAGACCCTCTCGGCTTACCTTTGCCGTGAGCCGTGGTGCCCCTTCGGCAAAACAAATTTTACGATGACGGCGAGGAATGGCCGTCTACGGCGTTAGTGGGGCCCGTGCGGAGGTTTGCCGTGAGCCAGCTTAAAGGCTCACGGCAAAGCTGCCGTGTTTGCCGTGAGCCAGAAGTCCGGCTCACGGCAAAGGTGCTGTGTTTGCCGTGAGCCAGGTAACAGGGATGTCGGGGTCGAACGAGGCGGCGCGGGTGCGGCTCTGCCACGCCTTGGCGATGAGCACTTCGAACGCGGAGCAGCGGCCCCCGCCGGACGCCGCCATGAACTGGGACTTGAAGTGGTCGATGTAGTCGGCGGAGATGTCGATGGCCAGGTACTCGAGGCGCTTGGTGCCGTCGAGCTCGGGGAGGCTGCCGACGTGCGCGCCGGCCGGGTCCGGGATGGCGTCCCGGCCCCAGGTCGGGGGCGGCGAGATCTGGTCCGCCCCACGCGCAAGGTCCCCCACTGCGCCCATGAAGTTGGCGGCGCCCAGCCCATCCGCCACCGCGTGGCTGAACCGGAACCCCACCACGAAGCCGCCGCACCCGAACGTCGTCACCTGCACGCGTCGAATCGGAAGGGGGTCAATCAGGGAGGTGGGAACCTCAAATCCGCGCCCAATCGAAGCAATCCCGCACAATGCAGTTCGAATCGGCCGGCGAGGGGACTCTCTGCGTACCTGGACGAGCAGGATGAGCTTGTTCTCCTCCTCGTGGGTGGGCCGAGGCAGCGGGTGCGGGAGGAGCTCGTCCTTGGGGATCTGCAGCGGGTACTCGAGGTAGTCGACGTCCTCGAGGCGGCACCGCACGGCGGCCTCGATGAACCAGACGCCCTCGCCGCTGCAGTCGACGTGCAGGCCCCCGGCGTCCTCGGACACGGCGAGGCGCCCCGCGAGCGGGTAGTAGTCGACGAGCGCCCGCGCGAGGGCGCGCTCGATGGTGGCGGCGGGGCTGACCCCCTCCCGCGCCGGGTCGGGGTTGAAGACGTGGAGCGACTCGATGAGCGCCATCTGGGTCGGGTAGCGGTCGAGCCAGGAGAGGCGGTGCGGGCCCGTGGGCGTGGGCTCCACCGGCGGCACCAGGCGCTGCGCCAGCCGCTCCACCGCCTTCGCCGCCGCCGGCTCCATGGATGGGCTGGCTCACCGGGAGGGGGAAGGGGGGAGGACCAGGTGGGGGCGCTTCCTCCGCTCTGGTCTGCGCCTTGGAAATTGGTTTGGCGGCGAGAATGTAAAAGAGTGAGAGGAGAAAGGAAAGAGAGGGGAAAAAGAGGGGCGCTGGGCTCTTTGCCGTGAGCCGCCGATCTGGCTCACGGCAAAGCGGCATGTTTGCCGTGAGCCAGATCTAGCGGCTCACGGCAAAGATCCCCTTTGCCGTGAGCCGGATCTAGGGGCTCACGGCAAAGCCATCTTTTTTCCATTTATTTTTTTCCCGCTCATAAATTCACCCACGTGGGTGTTTCCCTTTGCCGTGAGCCTTCCATGGCTCACGGCAAACCGGCCCTTTGCCGTGAACCATCCATGGCTCACGGCAAATCAATTTACGTGGGGTTCTTTGCCGTGAGCCTCTGAGGAGGCTCACGGCAAACAAGGCCTTTGCCGTGAGCCTCCACAAGGGCTCACGGCAAAATATGAAAACCACCCACTTTCCATTTTTGTTTCACATGTTTTTATATTCTTTCTTTCTTAAAAAGTCACTACAATGATCAAATTATTTCGTGGACTCTCATTTAAGTAAATTTATTCATATGTGTTTGCTTCTTATTTTATTATTTTGTTTACGTCTTAACAATTTTTATTATTTCGGGCATGTTTTAAATATCAAATATATATAAAAAATTACTAACCTTTAAAAAAGAACACATTATAGTGTCTATACCATATACACAATGTTTTTAAACTCAAACTCAAACTTAAGCTTCACTTTGACTTCAAAAAACTAAATATCACTTCTCATGTTTATAAAACTTCTACGGACATTTTTAATTTTGTGCATCGTACGAAACAAACTTATGCGAAACCGTGTCAAACCTTCTCCACAACCTATGTGTCTGATACAAGTAGACATCCACAAATTTTATGATTTTTAGACTTTGTTTTGATATTTTAAAATAATTATGAAACTTAAAGTTTGCCGTGAGCCTTGGAAAAGCTCAGGGCAAAAAGGTTGTTTGCCGTGTGCATTATAAAAGCTCACGGCAACCTCCATCTTTGCCGTGAGCTTTTCGAAGGCTCACGGCAAACAACCTATTTGTCGTGAGCCTTATAAAGCTCACGGCAAACTATGGCCCTAACGGCCGTCACTACCGTCACGGGAGGCGACATTTTAAATATTTTAAAACTATTTTACCGAGAGCCGTGTTATTTTAGCCAATGGCAAAGGAAGTTTTTGCCGTGAGCTTCCCCTATTTAGCTCACGGCAAAGAGAGCAAACTTGCCGTGTGCACTTGTTTGCCGTGAGCTTTCCTTTTTAGGCTCACGGCGATTTTGCCGTGAGCTTATCTTTGCCGTGAGCTTTCTGTTTTATCCTCACGGCAAAAATGTGTTTGCCGTGAGTCCGATTTTTGGCTCACGGCAAACAACGATTTTCCGGTAGTGAGGACGATGCAATATATCCGAAAATCAAGATTATCTGGTCCTCTCGGATACAGGCATGCATGCTGCAGGAAGCACTTCTCTCAACTCTCAAGTCTTAGCCCCGACTAAGTTAATCCAAAAATTAATCAAGAGAAGCATGCCAATTTTATTTAAGGCGACTAATAAAATGGCTAAATCTTATAGTAACTCCTGACTCTTCAGCCCGTCCGGCTTTTCATTTGGGTGAGTTGCTGAGCCTTCTTACCATGCTCAGCAGGTTCTCAAACGAGGATCCACCTGGGCTGACGGCCGTCTCCGCCTCCTCCTTCCACTTGCTCGCGCTCCTCCGCATCTCCTCGCTCGCCATCACCTCCCTAACGTGCTCGGAGACCTGCTCCCTCCTCACCTCCGCATCTAGCCGAACGCCGACGCCCCACACATCACAGGCGTACTTGCAGTTGGTGTACTGATCCGCGAACCCCGGCCAGCACACCATCGGCACGCCTGCGGCCACGCTCTCACACGTCGAGTTCCACCCGCTGTGCGTCACGAAGCAACCCACGGCCGGGTGCCAAAGCACCTGCTCCTGTGGACACCACGAGGTCAGGTGGCACCGCCCGGCCATCTCATCCGTGAACGACAACGGCAGCATGGCCACGCCTCCACCGCCACCGCCGGAGACGAGGTTGTCCCTGATGGACCAGAGGAACGAGTGGCCGCTCGCGGCGAGGCCCCACGCGAATTCGGCGAGCTGCTCCGGCGAAAGCACCGTGTGGCTCCCGAAGTTTACGTACACGACGGAACGCTGCTCCTGCATATCCAGCCAGGCGAGGCACTCGGCGTTCTGCTTCCAAAGGCTGAGGCCGGTCGACGACGAGTCGTCGGTGGCTCTGTCGTCGAGGGTGTGGCGGAGGAGGGAACCCTGTGGGCCAATGGTGTATATGCACGGGTATTGGGCGCGAAGAGCGGCGAGGACGTCGGCCTCGAGGGCGTCGAACGTGTTGAGGATGAGGGCGCCGGCCTTGGTGCAGTTGTTGGCCTCCGACTCGTTGAAACGGAGACCGAAATCGTTGGGGTCCGTGGTGCGGAGGAAGCTGGAGAAGTCGCCAAGGCTGATCGGTGGCATGCCGGGGATCCAATCGATGACCGTCTTGTCGAGGTAGCCGTTGGTCAAATAGCTCTCATCTGTCATTCGTTAGCGAATCTATAAATGTGTGCAAGATTGGTGTCAGTGGTGCTTTACTGCTTTCGGCACGTTACCTTTGAGTGGAACGTATCCTCTGTCCTGGAGGTCCCGGAGCATCATGTGCGTAATGAGCGCGGCGGCGCTGCCAGTCCAGAACGCCATGGTCGGGATCCCGAGCTCCCGCGCCACGCCGAGCGCGAAGCTCATCAGCATCGTGGGCAGCACGCAGGTGACCCGCGGCAACCCCGGCGTCGAGTTGAGCCTCTCGATGAGGCGCCTGAACGGCGCCGCGCAGCGCGTGCTCGTGGACACGGCCAGGCCGCGGCCGTAGTCCTGCTTGCCGCGCTCGGCCTCTGACAGGCCGTCGGGTATGGCCTCGAAGCGGAACCCGTCGCGGCCACGCACGGCGCCGGCGCCCTCGGTGTCCTGGAAGCGGCGGTGGTTGTGCTCGGTGTTGACGAAGGTGACGTAGACGCCATGGCTGTGCAGCAGCTTGGCGATCTGCAGCGCCGGGTTGATGTTGCCGGAGCCTGGGTACGGCACAACAACGACGTGCGGCCTCGCCATGGCCGCAAGAGATCTTGCGCGCGCTTGATGACAACGTAATAAGCCACGATCGGATCGGATAGGATCTTATCCCGACTCGGAGAAACCGTGATGACGAATAAGTGAAGCTGGCGTGTGCAAATGGCCGATTATTACGCTGTCCAAGGGCGCTTACGACACGCAAAGGTGCTCACAATGACGTAAATAATAGTACTTGGAGTCGTACGTTCGACGCTTTAGATGAAAATATCGGACGCGCGTCGCCGTTCGTATTTAACTCAACAAATTAACCACCTAACCCTATCCTCTGGCATCTCCTCCCGCACTAGCTAGTTCCACGGCTCATTGATCTCTCATGTGTGCTCTCTCCTGAAACCCTGAGCTTCTGTAGCCATGCTCCGCTGCTGTCTTTTACAATGTTACAATTAATAAGTTTCAAAATGTTATCGAATATATTTTGTAAATATTGTAAATGGTAAGCATTGCTGTTACAAATTTTATTTTTCATGGCATCACCCTTCATGAATGTTTGCATGAAACATAACACTATGTTGCTGCGGAAATTTTGAAGCCGAGAACAAAGGCATTTTTATACGTGTCTTTCCAATGTTGCAAGCAATGGTTTCTAATGTTGCAGTAATAAATAATTTCCAATGTCGCGACGCCGTCTAGGTCTGGAAATCGAAACATGAGTGAATTGGTACGTGGGTCACAAATGTGCAAAGGTGGACCATATGCAAATAGCTTGGCTAGATTTGTTGTTTTATCCTCCTTTAAAAATTCGTTATTCAAGACATCGTAAATTTATAATGGATCCCTTTGACGAATTTTTGGTAATTACATACAGACTTTCATCATGACGCTTGTATATCCTATAGGGTGATATGTTGCTATTAGGCTCTCTCTCACATGGGACAAACACATTAAGAGCAAGCCACACAAAGAAAGTGGAGGTTACGCTATGTTTTAATAGTTTCCATTGTCATATGGTTTTCAAATAAGTTTTCAGTCTTTTGTTTAGGCCTCTACTTACCAATACTTACGAATAAAGCATACTGATTTGTTAAGATTTTATTACTCATATTTTTTGTTAATTATTTATATAAATTTGATATAGGCTATTCTTTTGTTACTTCAATTTTGAAGCCCAAGAATAACCAATCGGGTAATGTTATAAATTCTATTGTTTTCTTGTCTGAACATAGATATTCAATTACACTAAATTTCATAGCATGTTAACAAATAAGGGCCTAATCGGTAGTGCTTTTATTATGGTTTATTTGTTTTCTGGTACTAAATTATGTTATGTTTTAATTGATACTAAATTATGTTATGTTTTAATTGTTTTCTGATACCATACGCCTTCTGCATCAACAAAATATGAACGAAACCAATTGAAATTCGTAAGTGGTTACCTCTACACAAAAAAAAACTGATTATGAAGCACAATTTTACTCAATGTGGACTCTCTGTGAAGTTCACAAGCACATCTTTAGAATTACTAAGTTCATATGGCCCCTTAATTGTTTGAAGCCCAAAGATATGACAATCAATTGAGACAACATAGCATAGTGTTTAGACAAAGCATCAACAATAACATTATCCTTCCCTTTCTTATTATGTTCATCTATGTAGGAAAAATTTTGTATGAAATTATTGTAGAAATAACCTATGTAGGAAAATGAGTGAATAAATTCTGTCCAATCAGCATGTCATTTATTCAATTTAGCTTGGCTACTAATATAGTTCATATAATATTTATTCATGATCAAAATGAATGATTAACTCCTTAAGACACAAATAATGTTGCAAGTTTCCAAAGATTGAACAAAGGTATTTGATTCTTTATTACATGTGGAATAATTCAGAGCACCCATTCAATTTATAGCTGAAATAAGAATCATGTTTACCTCTTTGCATCAAAATGTCACCAATGTCATCTCCACTAGCATCACAAGCCTGAGCTCAAAAGTCTTACGAGAATCAAGAAGTTGGAGCAATGGTGCATTTGTAAGCTTCTCTTTCCATTAATACAGCAAAAGCTTCTTCTTGTGCTGGCCCAAATCAAATGAAATGCCGGTCTTGTTAACTCATTAAGGGGCATAGCAATGGTGCTAAAATCCCTCACAAACACCGGTTGGAACCTGCAATACTATAAAAGCTTCGCACCTATTAAATATTATGAGAAGTCCCACGACTACTGATGGCTTCGGATACCACTTGTGGGAACTAGGGGCATCCCGTCTCATGTCGGTGAGGATAACTCTTGATATGGAGACTTGACACAAACAATTCATCTTCCAATCAGCACGATCCAAACCCCATAATCAGAACACCATGTGGACATCGGCAGAAAGTATCTCCTGTATGATCAGGTTGCATGTTGATGGCTTCACCAAGCCATTGAGTGTTCAATAATTAGAGATTTTATAAAGTACAAATATGAACTTAGGAAAGCCGCTACCACTAACAAATGAAGTGGGAGTGTTAAACAATGTGTTGATGTGCCGTGTAACAAAGGTGAACATTGGGTACTGTTGTTTAGATATTCATATAGCTTGTACATCAAGTTTCCTCTAGACTGGCATGATTTGAGCCATGGTAGCGTCTGTTGCTACCAATAAATTAACACGCAGTTATGTCAGTCTCACAGACGAACTGCAAGCTTCAAGCACCTCTGAAATTAATAAATCTTTCACGTAGAAGGCCAGCAAGGGCGGCTGCGGCGCAGGTCTGCGGCGGCTGTAGGGTTTGGTGCGAAGCAACAGCATGTAAACAGAAATAAGAAGAAGGATGTGTCTCCTCCTCAATCGATTGAAAGTTTGTCTTGTTCTCAATCACCATCCTGCACCGTCGGATTTAAATCCAACGCTTCTTGCTCATCTTCTTTCCTCCTCAATTCTTCCACAGCCGCTCTCACCCGACACCGCCTGTACCGCCGCCACCGCCCAGCCCCTCCCCAACCCTCCGGCGCGAGCGACCTAGGGCCTCATTGGAGCTCTGCGCTGGCCTAGGGCCTTGTTGGAGCTCCACGACGGCCAGCCAGCGTGGAGCTCCAAGGAGGCCCTAGCTCGTCCGCGCCGGCTGCCGCGCCAGCACCTCCCGCTGCCGCCCAGCCCCTCCCCAACCCTCCGGCACGAGCGACCTAGGGCCTCGTTGGAGCTCCGCGCCGGCCTAGGGCCTTGTTGGAGCTCCACGACGGGCGGCCAGCGTGGAGCTCCAAGGAGGCCCTAGCTCGTCCGCGCCGGCTGCCGCGCCGGCTCCTCCCGCCGCCGCCTCGCTCCGCCCCCGCCGGAGCTCCCGCCAAACTTGCCCATGCCCCTCCCTGGCCCGACCGCCGTCCCCCACCCCCCGGGTCGGCGACGCCATCGCCGCCGGCCTTGCCGCCCCCGCGCCCACCACCACCACCGGGCCGGTCTGTCGCCGTCGGCACACTCCTTCTAAGGCCGGCGGTGCGCACCACCCCCCGGAAACCTCCAAACCCTAACCTTGCCGGAGCTCGCTGGAGTTGGAGAAGAGGCGATGACGAGGAAGAAGAAGGTTAGTGTTTTTCGAGTGATAGATGGACAGATTTGCAAGATTCAGTCGATTCAGTCGATTGATAAGGAGTAAATCTCTAAGAGGAATAGGTTGATTGCATTGATCGGGCAATAGCCGAATTAAAGGGATTAGATAGGGCTGCCAAATATACATCACACATAATGCACTGATGCACCATATATAAATCAGCGACTTCGCTAACTTGTACTACCATCAAGAGTCGGCAGACATCACCGAATTGAAGCCTACTCCACCGGCCGGCTACGTAGTGGTAGCATGAGCGAAGCGTATAAAAGGAGGAGCTTCTCTCGATCGCCCAAACGGTCGGTCTCGTCTCCACGATCCTCCGCGGCTCGGCCTTCCAGCGGCCAGTTCAGTTTGATTTGAACAACCACACACAAAGGCGTCGACATTAATGGTGAGGCCACACGTCGTGGTAGTGCCATACCTGAGCGCCGGCAACATCAACCCGGCACTGCAGCTCGCCCAGCTGCGCCGGCACCTTCGTCAACACCGAGCACAACCACCGCCGCCTCACGCAGGACACCGAGGGCGACGTGCGCGGCGAGGAGGGGTTCCGCTTCGAGGCCATCCCGGACGGCCTATCCGAGGCTGACCGTGGCAACCAGGAATACGGCCGCAGCGTCGCGGTGGCCACGCGCGGTGCGCGGCGCCGTTCAAGGACCTCATATAATGAGGCTCAACTCCACGTCGGGCGTGCCGCCTGTCACGTGCGTGCTGCCCACGATGCTGATGAACTTCGCCTTGCAAGTGGCATGGGAGCTCAGCATCCCGACCATGGTGTTGTGGACTGCCAGCGCCGCCTCGCTGATGGCGCACAGGAGTCTCTCTGGGAGCTCCGGGAAAGAGGATACGTGCCGCTCAAGGGTATGCGACCATGATCCAAACCATACACGTTCTCAGTTCTCACCAATTCGAATCGAACATACTCTGCCGCATAGTACACATGCAGATGAGAGCTTCTTGACCAACGGCTACCTCGAGAAGACGGTCATCGACTGCATCCCCGGCATGCCGCCGATCTGCATCGGCGACTTGTCCAACTTCATCCGCACCACCGATCCAGATGACTTCCGTTTCCACTTCTACGACAGGGAGAAGCTCTTTTACCTGCTCATTGTAGAAGAACTCTTTTACAATGATCGGCAAGTCAAGCCGGTATTACCAGGTACCAGCAGGTACAGTACTTTTTCTGGTAATGATTGTGTATGTGGATGTACACTAGGATACAATAGTTGCGAAATCCGACGGATATGGACTATTCGATTGAACACGAACTGTAGGAGGCTTATAATATAATATCTAACTATTTTAACGAATTAAATAGTACAAACCAAGTCTAGGCAGAATATTTTGTTGCTTCTTAGCAAATATCCTCGTGTGTTGCTACAGTCTACGAGACTCGGTTGATGTAAATCGCTCGGTGGCCAACCTACCATCGATCGCCATGTCGTACCCGGCGCACTTGCTCAATAGGCCAACAGCGATGATGTGTTCCAACAGATATGTATGATAAAAATTTGGCATATAAAATTTCATATGCAAAATTTTCATCATACAAATGCCCCCCAACGATTTGAGTTCATGTGAGGCAGGAATATGGACTTAACATGGTGCAAAAAAAAATTTGTCGGGCCTCATTAACTGTACCGGCCCAATTGCAATACTTAGCCTGACCATTCTTGGTTCATACAGTCTCTATAACATCGTGATCTGAGGTTTAAAATCACTGTATCCTGATACGGACAGTTTAAAGTCTTCTATCTTTAAGCCTGAGTCCTTGCTTAAAAATCGTTACTTGCCAAATGAATTTTTTTGTTTACCGGACTCTTTAACCGACAGCGGGCTATAAATATAAGACAACCGAACATTATTGTTCTATCTACGCCTCATCGCCCTGCCTGACTTGTTCCCGATCACCACCTCTCCACGTTGAATTCGTTCATCGTGTGTCTTTTGGCAGGCATGTGCCAATCTTGCAGATGCCATCTTATTATTTTACAGATGATGAATCGTGACCTATCTTATTTTGCAGATTTCGCGTGCCCACTTTCCAGAAGATCCCTCGGCGAAGCCGAAGCGTGGATCGTGGTCTACTCGTCCGGTATGACCATGGAACGGGCGCCGTCGCGGGACCCGTGCTGATCAACGTACACCCTACCGCCGCGTCAACCGAGCAACAGTCCAAGGAAGAAGAAGATCCAACTCGCCGGGATCGAAGCTTTGGTGACGATCGCAGTACCTACGCCCCCGGGAAGGCCCTGATCAGGGGGCGGCGAGAAAATCTAAAACTGCTACTCCGGGGTATACCGGTCGACACATCATCCGTCAGCATGATAATCGTCAATCAGCAGAAGGAGCTCATCCTTACAATCGCTGCAATCGCAGAGCTAGCGATGGATCTACAAGGATCTTCAATGCTCGGGGCTCAGATCGGCAAGCTGGCACGGGACGTCATGACCAAAGAGGCCCTAAGGTGGACGTTCGCCTGACTCAAAGAAACCACGTCGCAGACGTCATGACCAAAGAGGCCCCAATGTGGACGCTCGCCAGACTCAAAGAAACCACGTCGCAGAAACTCGTCAACAGGTATAGCATTTGGTTTACTTCTGCTGCTTTAATTTGTCCACGTATTTAATTAATGAAACTTTTTCTTCCAGATCGGCAACAACACCACCCAAACAGCAATGGCTATTGCCACGAGTGAGCAGCGTACTCGTGAATCGTGATCACCATGAAGAACCCAGGGAGGTTAGCCTTTCATGATTGGGACGAAGTTCATACCCAGCTGTACATGTCATTGATTTGGAAAACCATAAAGACTCTGATAGGGCAATCAATTTTGGAAGTAAGGCAAACGAGCATCACCTGCCTCATCAAAATCCGTCAAATTGCAACCAAACAACCTAAACATCTCCCGAGAGATGTAGCAACATCAACACTTCCTCGCAAGTAAGTTTCTATATTCCTCTACATTGGTTTATGTTCTCATATTCTGACTAATGGAAACGTCACATTTTTTTTGTTATTTGTAGATTGGAAGTAGTACCGACGAGACTCTTGAAGCTGATGTCACAGTTACTGAATCGTCTTATTCTGAAGCTATTTCAAGAACTGAAGAGAGTTCGTCTCATGAAGTAGATTATGGTTTCTCAGATACAACCAAATTGCCTCATGTGCAAGGGCAAAGTACTTTCATTGAAGATGTGAACCAATGCATAACCTCCGCTCTTGCTCTTGAAGGCTTGCTGCGAGAGCCAAAACTAGTGATTGGTTAAAGGCCTTGTTGCAAACTCGGATCTCCCAACACCACCATTGGCACTTACTTCAGTGTGTCATGGTCGCCTAGCTTATGACGATAACTTCAATGAAATTACTATAGCAGCTCCACATGACACTTTACATTGGAGCCAACTATTGGCGGATACCTGTGGTGGAATAATGAGAACCCAAGGATTCAAATGGGCATCGCATATTGCTCAAAATTCATTATATGGGCACGATCCACGTTACTGTTAGAGCAAGAGAAGGGCTTTCTTAAGCGGACTAGAATCATTGGTGGGGTATTGGTTTCCCTCTACCATATTAAAGTTTGCTGGTCGCTGCTACATGCCTTTATATCCTTTTGGAATTCTGATGGGCATACTATTATTACCCTACAAGGAGAAATAAATACTTATAGGCTGTTCGCCATTGTCATGGACCCGGAACTCTAATCCCTTCAAAAGAGAATCTTCGACTGATGCATAGAAGGAGGAAAGCAGCAGTATATATATGCTCCTGCTGATTGTCTTCATCTTGTTCCATGTCATGAAGGAAATAGTCCATCCATGGAACAATAGAGACCAGGCCTCAGGAATCTTTTCTGCCATCACCATTGATAATTTGCAAGATACCGGTATCCGTTGTGGAATCTTCATAGCCCTTTGAAGCGCTAGTAGAGTGTAGCCCATCTCTCCTTGTGGCGTAATAATAGTATGCCCATCGGAATTCCAAAAGGATATGAAGGCATGTAGCAGTGGCCAACAAACTTTAATTTGGAAGACGGAAGACAATACCTCAAGGATTCAAGTTCGCTTAAGAAAACCCTTCTCTTGAGGTAACATGGCTCGTGCCCATATAAACAATTTTGAGCAATATGAGATGTCCATTTGAATCCTTGGGTTCTCATTATTCCACCACAGCTTACTGGAGTGCTCAAGGAATTCCTGAGCAACAGTCGACACCTTAGGGTAAGAACCCCCTTGATCATTGACCTTGTATCCACCAACAGTTGGCTCCAATGTGATGAAAGTGTCATGTGCAGCTGCTCCAGTAATTTCGTTGAAGTTATCATGATAAGCTGGGTGACGATGACACACTAAAGTAAGTGCCAATGGTGGTGTTGGGAGATTCGAGTTTGCAACATGGCCTTTACCAATCACAAGTTTTGGCCTTAGTAGCAAGCCATCAAGAGCAAGAGCGGGAGATTATGCATTGGTTCACATCTTCAATGAAAGTACTTTGCCCTTGCACATGAGGCAATTTGGTTAATCTGAGATGCCATAATCTGCCTCATGAGACGAACTCTCTTCAGTTCTTGAAATAGCTTCAGAATAAGGCGATTCAGTAACTATGACATCAGCTTCAAGAGTCTCGTCAGGACTACTTCCAATCTACAAATAACAAAAAAAAAATATGACGTTTCCCATTAGTGAGAATACAAGAACATAAATCAATGTGAGGAATTTAGAAACTTACTTGCGAGGAAGTGTTGATGTTGCTACATCTCTCAGGAGATGTTTGGTTGTTTGGTTGCAAATTTGATGGATTATGATGAGGCGGGCGATGCTCATTTGTCTTACTTCCAACATTGATTGTCCACTCCGAGTCTTTATATGGTATTCCAAATCAATGACATGTACAACTAGGGTACGAACTTCGTCTCGATCATGGCAGCTAACCTCCCTTGGTTCTTGATGGTGATCACAAGTACGTTTACTTTATTTTGTATACTTAGTATAGTGGCACACCTGCGTAAGCTCCTCAAAGGAGATCGTTTCTTTTCGTGAAACAGGATCTACATCACAATCATCCCACCGCTTCAATTCTTTATTCACTGTTATAGTTAAGATTTGAGTAATCTTTGATCAGAGGTGGGCATTTTTAAAGAAATACACCAAATCAATACTGAACCACGAAATTTATTGTGTGCTTGGTTTAGCGTCAGTTTATGTTCTGGATGGTTCAGTCACTATTTGACATTTTTAGTTTTTTGTCCTTGCGAACCGAACAAACCGAGCCACCAAAAATCGCTCTCTGCAGCTCGTGGCCCACCAGACTTCCCTTGGGCAATAGGACAACAGCAACGTAGTCCCTCTCCGCAGTCTACTTCCTCCTTGCGATTTTGGCCCATCCAGACAACTCGTGAGTCTCCGTAGCTCGGCCCAACAACTCTACGTACTCTCGCAGTCTTTGCCCATCACTCACACAGCTGCCTCCTCTCCCACACCCCTTATCCAATAGCTGGGCTCGACGATGGTGCATCCGGCGATGGCAGCTCTTGTGTGAGCACAGCGCAAGGTCACAGGTTGGCAAGGCTTGGTGGCTTTCGCTGCACACACGAGAGATGGGCACCACAATGACAAGCTAGCAGCGGACGACGTCGATGGCTACGTTGCTGATGTGCATGGCGGCGGGCTGGCGGCTTGTTTGCTTCTTTCTGATTCTTGGTTGCTTGTTTGCCATATGTCAATACATGGTTTCTTGCCTGGTGGATTTTGCTTGTTTACCGTCCACACTTGTTCGCTTGTTTGATTTTGGATGCTTGTTTTCCGTCCACACTTGTTTGCTTGTTTGATTTTGGATACTTGTTTTCAGTCCACACTTGTTTGCTTGTTTGATTTTGGATGCCGCGCGGGGTGGTTCACTTGTGATTTATGAAGACGAGGATTAGGAGAGACGCCTCATGGACTTCTATGGAATTTTTGTGCAAGCTGAATACCGATCGAATTCATTGATTTTTCTATTCGATTCTGATGATTTCTGTTCGGTTAAATATTTCAATTGATGTCCCAAGGCTGTTAGGGCCTCTCCGTATCTTGCTTTCTACCAAATACCCAATGTCTGTGGATTTCCTATATAATTCTCATAACTTTTTGGTGTGTGTTGACGGCGCTTAGCCGTGTCAATTATGTACCGCAAGCGCACGGGCCGGTTGTAGCTCTTCCCAAAGAGTATTCATCCAAGGTTTATCAATTCGTGGATCGGCAATGAACTACTAGGGTTTTCTATCTAGCTCAACGGATCTAGTCCTAGCATGAAGCACATATTGCATATAGTGTTGAACATGTGGATGTGGGAGGCGATGAATGTAAACACAATGTGAATGATCACAGCCGACCTCCTTGAGATAACACGACCTTCGGTAGCACGAACCCACCGTCTCCTTCATTGCAACTCCGGCCTAAGTGATAACCCAACCTATCTCGTACTTCGATAAGTGGACATAATCCCACCAAGTTCCGTAAGCTAATGCATTTCCCTCCCCCACTCGTCACACAGCACTAGGTGTAGTCAATCATCAAACAAAGAGAACTTATAAGGGGACATGGCTCCACAATACACGTTCCACCGGCCCTACTCCTCCGCATACTGTCACTACACGAGGGATCCCAGTGACCGACTTCCCACGCACCACTAAGATGTATCTTTGAGACTTAGACTAATCACCACGATTAGATCTAATCTCACTAAGAGCATACGCTAGCTAAACTTATGGACTAATCACCACGATTACATCTAATCGAAAGCAAGCTAGACATATTAGATAAAGCATGCATCTTAGAAGATCAAAATAACGAGATAAGATTAGATTGATTCACCATTCATTGTACATGTGCCATGATGCATCAAGGCACGGCTCCAGAATCCCACCATGGCGCCACCACGCAGAGCCAACCATGGCGGCTAGGGTCTAGCCTAAGCCATCTCCTAGGCAACGTCGAGGACGGCGGCCGTCGGCTTCCTCCGGTGTGTGTCCCTCGATTCGGTGGCTCTCTGGTGAAAATTCACTTCGGCTCTCAACAAAACATAAGCTTTAAATAGTCCAAGGAAACCCTAACTCAAAGGGGAGGTCGAGGCGGCGCAAAATAGGCCATGGGGCCTATTGGGCCGGCCGTCCCACCCTATTTTTGGCCCACCTCAGCCTCATCTTTCGCATGGAGACTCTTGCAACTTTACTTGCTTATGTCCTTCATATATGTGGGCCTTTTGTCGTCGTTTGCTTCGAGATATGATTGGTTCTTTGATATGCCCGCAGGATTTGCTCTGATCCTGAAGTCATCCGAGTGAGTTCTTCAAGCCTTTGCCCATATACATCCATAGTGGTCAGTCACGTTCTTGGTCTTCATTCAAATGTGCTCATTTATAGCTCAAAAACCTACATAAACCAGCATCCTCCAAAAATATGTGCATATGTGAACATTGGGTTATTTCACGTCCAAAACCTACACCTAAATGACACCAAGTGTGTTGCTAAGGAGCACCAACAGTGTGGCCAAGAAAGCTTTAGCCCCACCCTATTATAAATATCTTGACTCTTTTGATTTTTACAAGTAGAGTGCCTGTGCCATAGGCACGGTTATAAAACAAGGCACCATGACAAAAATAGACAAATACATTGAAAAATATTTAATTACTAATATATAATTTATGAAAATAACCAATTGGATCAATAATTCAATATTTATTAATTAAGGTCTATCTATTCATCAATCGTCTTAGATTTAGCTTTGGCATAAGTTATCATTATCCCTCCTGCCTCATCCACCGTCGTTGCCCACCACCGCCACCCTAACCTGAACAACCTCCATGCCCCCGTCGGCCGCCGCCGCCTCCCACAGCTATGGTGGCCTGCCGAACGTCTCCGCCGCCACCCACCGGCCACCGCCACCCTAACACAATCAATCTCCATGCCCCCACTGGCCGCCACCCACCGACCACCACCACCCTAACCCAACCAACCTCCACGCCCCTGTCGGCCCCCTCCACCCACCAAATGTCCAACCCTGCCCAGAGGATGATACTATTTATGATTAGGAGGATGATGTATTCTTTTAACAATATACTTAAGTAATAATACTTCCTAAGAACATTGCACAGTGGATGACTGAGATATCATCGATGCTTAAGGGGGTCACAAAACCAGCATAAAGTAAACCAAAGAGGCATGCTAATTAAACATTTCAAGATCCTGCCTAAAAAACAATTCAGGAACCACAAAATTCTAGCAATCTCTAGCGATGCTACTATATTTGCAGATTTATCATTGGCATGAATTAACTAAGCATTTCAAGCTCAGGTGTACATATTCTGTAAGTTTATGAACATGCCTTTATAATTGTATCTAGATGCAACATTTAGATATAAATAGATTTTCTGTAAACATTGCCTGTGCTGATAGTGTTGGCAATCATTCGCTTCGAAGAGACCATCTGCAAGCAAGGAAAAGGAGCGGGTGAACACCATAAGAAACCATCATGGCAGTTAATCTATTAAGCATCATATAGAAAACAAAGAAACCAGCACGATGCAATTCCCTTTCCATATGAAAGCACACCACTTTTTAAGGTTGTGGAGGTTCAATGAAGCACTTGCTAGTAATAGAAACAAAATGCAAATTCATTTTGTAGCTTAAAAAAAACTAAGAAATAGATGTGCAAGCACCATTGCATTAATATAGTACACAGGAAAGATCTCCTATTTTTACTGACAATAACATATATGAGAAAAAAGAAAATAAAATGTGAGGCAACATATATTTCTTGTAGCTACATATTCATAACTTTCTTAAATCCACAGCCCCATGACCCTCAATGTCATGTGGCACTGAGGGGCACACCGTAATCAAGGTCGCCATCGCGTCGCTTCTCGATCATGACCAGGCCACTGGACCAGCAAAGTAGTCTGGACAATCTGAATCCAAGTATGTGTGGCATCCTTACCAAGGACTGGTTGCTTCCAAATGTCTTTGATTTTCCGTAGTACCTCCTGGTGCTTCCTGCCATGAGTTGTCGAACAACTCATGACAAATCCTAGAAGCATACATCACGAATCTTGACGTCCCTTGTGCTACTCACTTGGGTCAACTTGGAGCTCATCACTTGCCACTAATGTACATCATCACCAACACTGCCTCATGGCCCTCGCCATAAGGTGGCGCTGATGTGGTGCCTCCAACTCTGAGAGGGGCACACAATAATAAACGTCGCCATCGCATCGCTTCTTGACCATGACCGGACCACTGGACGAGCAAAGTGATCTAGACAATACGAATCCAAGTTTGTGTGGCATTCTTACATATGACTTGTTGCCCCCAATGTCTTTGATTTTTCTTAGGAACTCTTGGTGCATCCTGGTAGGAGTTGTCGAAGAACTCATGATGAATCTTGATGCCTCATGTGCTACACACTTGGGTCAACTCGTAGCTTGTCACTTGCCACAAATGTACATCATCACCGACACTGCCCCATGGCCCTTGCCATTTGGTGGCACTGTTGCAGTGCCTCCATCTCCGATAGGAACACACCATAATCAACATCACCACCGCGTCGCTTGTCGACCATGACCGGGACACTAGACTAGAAAGTGGTCTGAATCCAAGTATGCATGGCATCCTTACCAAGGATTGGTTGTCACTTGCCACTGATGTACATCATCACCGACACTGCCCCATGGCCCTTGTCTAACATCCGTAAAAATCACCCTAATTAAATCTCACGTTAAAATCATTTCAAAACTTTACAAAACTTTCTTGAGCTCAATTCCTTTTTATGTCCTATTCTTTTAACCATCTCTTCCACCTTCAGTGAGCTAATCTCCTATTCTCTAACCATCAAGTCCTCATTTAATGAACTCATCTTTTTGTCAAATAAGTCTTATAATCACTTCATTAGCCGTACGTCTCTCTCAACTCTTCCTATAGGCTCTTGTGCACATACTGCACACAAGAGTTCCCACACGCCATCGCTACAGCTTTGCACAGGCAGCATGCACACACAGGACTTAGCACGCCATGAACGACCAAACCATGGACCTCCAAACCCTGCAGCCATGGCAGCAGCTAACTATGCCCGCACGCCTACTCGCTACCTTTATTTGCGTCACCCGCGTGCATACACAGTGCACGCACTGCCCCGCCATCGCATCACTGCGACACCGAGCATCCCGCTGCCGGCCACTCGCATGCCGCTCCCCACCATCGCTCTGCTCGCACGTGCAGCTGCAGCGCGCCCGACAGCTTGCCGCCCTCACCGGCCTTTGCCCGTCCTCGCCGCTCATGCCATCAAGCACAGCGCCACCTCTCCCACGTGCTCACCGCTGCCGTGCACCCTCGACGGCCACGCCAAGAGCCAACACCGGCCACACGACGACCACCATTGAAGGTGGAGTCCTGTGCCACCAGCCGTCCACCTACCTCCGCCCCTCACTGCCTATAAAAGGGCACCGCCGGTCGCTCTCCATCGCCACTACCAGCTAACCCAAGCTGATCTACCTCCATTCCCGAGCTCCAGCCCTCCAATTTCTCGGCTCCCTGTTCGTCTTCCATGAGAGCAGGCCGCCGCCGTCGACCCCTCCACCAGACCACCTTGGTTCGATTCCACCGAGAGTAAGCACTCCTGGCCATCCTACCTTCACCAAGCCTCGCCTCTCGCTCTCCTTGCCGGAGCCGAGCTTGACACGAGCTCCCTGGCCATCATCCATGGCCACCAATGGCCCCCTCCCTTCTCTGGAGCAGTCCCGTTGGGAAGCCCCCAAAATCGAACCCCCTCTCCTCCCTCCACCTTCCCGTGCCCTCGGATTTGAGTTTGGTGGCCGGAATCCTTGCTTCGTCCGAGCTCCGGCGAGCTCCTGTAACCGTGACCCCCTCTTTCCTGTCTTCTTTTATTTTCTACCCAGCACACAAATAAACAAGGCCAGCAGCCCATGTACAGGTCGTGACGCCCAAATCCATGAGCCACCACCACACGCAAGCCAGCCTACTACTCCAGATCATTTTATTTTCGGAATTATTTGTACAGCCAGCCATATACAACTCATATCTCCTCTGTTTCAACTCCGATTTCTTTGATTTCTCTTCCTAAATTCTTCTAAAATCATACCCTATCGTTTCCAACACTTCTCGTTCCCATTTGAGCTCATTTATTGTATGTTTGTGCATGTATGTGTTGTTTGCTTGTTCTCGCCGTCGTCACCATAGCTGATGGAGTGACCGACGAGGAAACTGCCGAAGAGTTTGGAGACAAGTACCGCGAGCCGAAGCCTGAAGACCTGTACCGCGAGCAGGAATTTACCGAAGGCTTTGAAGAGGGCAATTTCAATCCCACCCTTTGATGCATATTGAACCCAATTTTTATAAACACAACCTATCGGCCTAATTTATAAATTGCACATGATTTTATTGCTGAGACATGGTTTGATAGCCACCCTTGATTGCTATGGTTATTCCTTGATTGACCTAGATTAAAATCTAAATATGACTTTCTCTGTTTGGATGATAATAATTGCTAGAAAGAATGCTTAGGGCTTGGTTACTCAATACTCAATCATGACTTCAATATGATTATTTAAATGGAAAATGTGTGTGGTTTGAAATGGGATAAGGGTGAATTGAGAATTAAGAAAGAAAGTAAATCTAGATGAGATGGATGGGTAGTTCTATGTGAAATGCCAAGGTGTTGTGGACTCATACCTTTGTGGTTGAGTGCCGCGGAAGATGTCCATCTTGTCCCAATTAAGGACCGATTTGATGTGCCATCTTGCCCAACCCACTTTTATCGTACAACCACTCAACCGTTGTATGAGGCAACGGCTTAGCATAAATCCCACTAGTTAGTCCGTTGGTCATTAGTAGAGCTGGAAGCAACGGGTGATCATGGAGACGGGATATGCTCTTTGTCACTTATGCCCTGGTTAGACCTCCCCGTGGTGGGTCGTAACCCCTGATGGAGCCCGTAGTGGCTAGTTGGTCTTAACTATGTCGGGTAATGGCTTTGATAGGATCTGTGCCAACACTAAGGTGATCGCGTTGTGATACCCTACTTGTAGGTAAAGTGTACACCTCTGCAGAGTTTAAAAACTTCGAATAGCCGTGACCCACGGTATTAGGTGAGTTATGGCTTGGACACATAACTAGCATCTGGGATTGGGAATGGGATAATGGTGTGAGTTATTTTGGAAGTGTCCGGCAGGTGTGCCGTGAGCTACCGCGGATGTGGAGTCCGGTAGCTATTAAAATTTGGATCTTGTGTGGATCAACCCCACTCTATTAATTGGATACTAAAGAAATGCTTTGATAAAACCCCTTTATAAAATGAACCCTTGCATGTGTAAAATATAGTTTTATTGCAAATGAATCTTAGCCATATCCTTGATATTTCCTGTGCATATTCCGTGTTAACCCCTCCGTGGGTGTTATTGGACTTGTTGAGTACTTTGCACTCACCCTTGCAGTTGTTGCTTATTCAGACGAAGATCCAGACTTTGTCGCCGAAGATATCGAGTAGGTGGTCGTGTCCGCACCCGACGATGATTGTGGTGTGGCCCTATGAGATGCTCCTGTTGGCGCTTTGTGATGAACTCGGCCTCGACCCAGCATGGGTCATGCTCTGGTTCATCACCGTTGCTTGGTTACTTATCGTTTTAGCATTTGTTAAATGCTCAACTCCTTAGAGAGCTTTTACGGTGACTGAACTATCTGTTGAATAAATGTATATCAGCATCCTGGGACTGGTATTTGTATCACATGTAGTCTCTACGAAAGTGGAGACGCTTCACACCTCGCCATCAGTTGCCGCTGTTGTGGTGCCTCCAACTCCGAGAGGGGCACACCGTAATCAACATCGGCATTACGTTACTTCTTGACCATGACCGGGCCACTAGACCAGCAAAGTGGTTTGGACAATCTGAATCTAGGTTTTATAGGTATCTACGCGGGCATGGAAGATCTGAATCCAATTATGTATGTGGATGTACCCTGGGATACAAGAGTAGCAAAATCCTACGGATATGGATTATTTGATTGAACACGAGTTGTAGGAGGCTTATAATATAACTTTGACTATTAAAAAAATAGATTGACTTGTAACTTAGAAAGGGAGTATTGGCACGGCAGTAAAGCTATTGCCTTGATCATGCGGTCACGGGTTAAGTCCTAGAAGTAGCCTCCTGCGAAAATACTGGGAAAGGTTGGGTTAAGTCCTAGAAGTAGCCTTCCCCGTACCCTCGCAAGAGTTGCGTGCACTGGGCTGCTTTTTTTTAAGTACATCTTACTCTGACCTTAAAGTCAACCTTCCCACGTTCCATGATCCGGACTCTCGAGGAACATTTTATTGCGGAAGCCGTCGTTCCGGTTCCACGACTTCGCTAACTTATACTCCCATCGATCGATCACATATACTACAAATACTTTTACTCCCATAAGCCAATAGTTCACGAAAAGCAACTCTCGATCGCACAAACGCTATCGTTCTCTACAATCCTCCTCCTCGACCTTCCTCCCCGACAATGGCGAGGCCGCACGTCACGGTGGTGCCGTACCCGGACGCTGGCAACAGCAACCTAGCTCGGCGCTGCAGCTCGCCAAGCTACTGCACCGGAGCCTACATCGTCCACACCGAGCACAACCACCGCCTCGTGCAGGACACTTGTGCGACCATCAATAATCATCAGAATTGGTGTGACAATCCAGTTGTCCATGCGTGCAGTGGTTGCTCGCGTGTCGAGATATGTAATTTGATCAAGAGCTAACCTTTTGATAAAGACAGCAGTGCAGACAATACACGGACGTCACACATACAGTCAAGCGGCCAGCTGGTGTAACCACTGAAAAGTTTATCCGGAACACATCTACGAAGTATATTCTTCTTCTCCAGGGATCCCCGGCCCCAGACGGCGGTTCGTGCCATTCCCTATTTGGTTAAGTCCAACGCAAAGCTAAACACACACCAATCAACGCCAAGCTAGTGATCACATTCACATGGCGAGGCCGCACGTCCTTGTGGTGCCGTACCCAGGCGCCGGCAACATCAACCCTTCGCTACAGCTCGCCAAGCTGCTCCACCGCCACGGCGTCTACGTCACCTTCGTCAACACCGAGCACAACCACCGCCGCGTGCAGGACACCGAGGGCGCCGGAGCCGTGCGCGGCCGCGACGGCTTCCGGTTCGAGGCCATCCCGGATGGCCTGTCCGAGGCCGACCGCGCCAAGCAGGACTACGGAAACGGCCTCGCCGAGTCCATCACCACCTGCGGCGCGGCGCACTTGAGGACCCTCCTCGAAAGGCTGAACGGCGGCGAGCCCGGCGTGCCGCCCGTCACGTGCGTGCTCGCCACGATGCTGATGAGCTTCGCGTTGGGTGTGGCACGGGAGCTTGGTATCCCTACCATGGTGTTCTGGACCACCAGCGCCGCATCGCTGATGGCCGACATGAGGCTCCGTGACCTCAAGGACAGAGGTTACGTTCCACTCAAAGGTATAATTGTTAGTATTAAATAAACTCACCGCGCCATATATTTGTTTTGCTTTTACCATGTATATAGTACAATATATAATTATACACAGAGACTGATTGGCCGAACCGATGAACGGGCATGCAGATGAGAGCTACTTGACCAACAGCTACCTCGACACGACCATCATCGATGGGGTTCCCGGCATGCCACCGATGAGCCTTGGCGACTTCTCCAGCTTCCTCCGCACCACCGACCCAGACGACTTCTGCCTTCGTCTAGCAGAAGAGGAGCCCGACGCTTGCGCCAAGGCCGACGCGCTCATCCTCAACACATTCGACAGCCTCGAAGCCGAGGTCCTCGCCGCGCTCCGTGCAAACTACTCACACATCTACACCATCGGCACCCTGGGCTCCCTGCTCTCGCGTGTCACCGCCGCGGATGACTCCACAAATGACAGCTATACCACCGGGCTTAGCCTTTGGAAGCAGGACGCCGAGTGCCTGTCATGGCTGGACACGCAGGAGCAGTGCTCCGTCGTGTACGTCAACTTCGGTAGCCTCACAGTGGTGACGCCAGAGCAGCTGACCGAGTTCGCATGGGGCCTCGTGGCAAGTGGGCACCCTTCCTATGGTGCATCAGGGATGGGAGCGTTCGTGGCCGGGCCGCCCTGCCGCCGGCCTTCACGGCCGAGACGGCAGGGCGGTGCCACCTGACCTCATGGTGCCCGCAGGAGCAGGTGCTCCGCCACCCGGCCGTGGGTTGCTTCGTGACGCACAGCGGGTGGAACTCGACGTGCGAGAGCCTTGCCGCTGCTGTGCCGATGGTGTGCTGGCCAGGGTTCGCGGACCAGTACACCAACTGCAAGTACGCCTGCGACGTGTGGGGCGTTGGTGTCCGGCTGGGCGCTGTGGTCAGGGGGGAGCAGGTCGCCTCGCACGTCAGGGAGGTGATGGGGAGCGAGGAGATGCGAAGGCGTTGGCGGCCACCAGCGCAGGTGGATCGTCATATGAGAACTTGCTTAGCATGGTGAGAGCGCTGGGCAGCTCACCCCAATAAACACCAAGCCTGAAGTACGTGTCACGGCTGAGGCGCCAGCACATCCCTGAAGGCGGGGGTTTCAATTACGTTTACTTGCTGTGTGCACTTTAGTTTATTAAGTGTTTAACATGTGAGCTCATAGTGGGCGTGGGTGACTGTGAGGCCACTTAAATTGAGCGATGTAAGGAGAGGACTATTCGGTATATTAAAACAAACTCTTGAATAGAGAGCTCGGGGTTCGGGGCTCCTTGTCTTTACACAACGAATTCGATTATGTTCGTGTATCTCACACCTCACGACAATGAATTCCTCGCCGGCCACGGGAATAACAAGTGGTATCAGATTCACCTATCCTTGGCGTTCCGATGTGTATGTGGGACTCGCGATTAGGAGTTCCAAACGCGTTAGGTTGGCCGATTGGATCGTGTTCCCCAATTCACAACAAATCCTTGATCTATGCCATAATTCACGCGCACACGACCTGATCCGCAAGTGATTCATCTTTTGGAGGCGATTGGTGAACAAGGAAGGCGTCGATCTGGTGGCGGAGGCGGTAAAGCAGCCAACATCGAAGGGCACGGCGCTGATCATCCCTGGTGCCGTTCGTAGGATTCCGATGAGGGATTGCACTATTCTGCCGGTCTTGTGGGCTACTGCCGTACCTTGGAGTTATTGGGGCCGCATCAAATCAAGCTGGGGTCGCACGTTGGAGCGGTGCAGAACGAGCTACGGCGGGACAACTAAAGCGAGATGGGGAGTGGCACGGGACGAGAAGCGGCACGGCTGGCGTGGGGGTTGCGCGTCGGGGCGGTGCGGGACGAGCGGGAGAGAGGTCAGTGTGGGGTCGCGTGCGCGTCAAAGCGGCGTAAGACGGAGATGCGACAAGACAAGTGGTGGAAGGATGGCGTGGATAGCGCCGGGGTCGCGTCGGAGCGGTGCGAGACTAGCGGTGGCTTGATGGAGCGGGAGGGCGGGAGCACACGCATCAAGGGAGAATTAAGGGCAAGAGCGTGCGGAGGCTGTGTATGGCAAGCGGATTCACTTGGGAAAAAAAAAAGCTAGCGGGAGGCCAAGGTTAGCGAGCCAAACAGAGTACTCACTCTGTCCAAAAAAAGAGTAGTTTGGAAACCGTGTTTGTGAGGTAAACACGGTTCCCAATCTACTCTTATTTTGGAACGGAAGGAGTACGTTGCATTGAATTTTTATCGTTTTTTTCTAGTTTTACCTATACCTAACTAAAAAGCTGTTGAAGTTGCTCTTACCATCAGCATAGGCTTTTGATATTCCGACCCAACGCCAATTCACGTATCCAGCAAATTGCCAAATAGGTGCAGTCAGAATAAACTTTTGCTATTCTGACCCCACTGTCCAATCCACGTATTCAGCAAATTGCTAAATTGATATCGTCAGCATAAACTTTTGCTATTCCGATCCAACAGTCCAATCCATGTATCTAGCAAGTTGCCAATTTGCCTAACCAACGGTCCAATCCACGTATCCAGCAGCAAGTTGCCAAATAGGTACCAGCTACCCCACGAGGCCGCGATCCATTTTCCACTCCCGAGAAACGTATTGGCAATGGCCACGACACGGCCGCATGCTTTGACTGCTACTGCTCATCGGCCCGCGATTAGCCTGGCACTCACCGGCACAGTTCGCTGCGCGCGGGCTAGAAAACGCGATGCGAGGGCTCGGAATGGATTGGGTACGGTGCACCCGTCGCGCTCCGGCTGATGAGCGAACAATTTACACAGCGCACGTGTCTCTCGATCGCCCAAACGCTCTCGTCTCCACGACCACAATCTTCCTCCTCGGCGTCCTCGCCTCACGGCGGCAAGACAAGCAACGAGGATGGCGTGGAGGCCCCAGGTCGTGGTGGTGCCGTACCCGGGCGCCGGCAACATCAACCCGGCGCTGCAGCTCGCCAAGCTGCTCCCCCACCACGGCGTCTACGTCACCTTCGTCAACACCGAGCACAACCACCGGCGCGTTGTGGCAGAACCGCCCAGTTTAAACTGGCTCAAGTGCGCCTGGTCACCCTAACTCAGGGTAACACCCGCACGCACTTCAAACAGTTCAAACCCGGTAGTCTGTCGAGTGTCCCCGGGACATCCCGAATCATCCACTGACAATAATTTCTTAACCATAGCTTAGGATCCTTACCAAGTTGGGAATAACACAACAGGCATTACCTCTTTATATACATACGGAAATATACGAATTATTACAAACCGAGTTTTGAAACAACCTTAATTGCAAACCATGGTACTAAGATCCAAAATACAAACTAGGTTTATACAACAGAAGAGATAGAAGAGTTCTGGAGTACGCTAAATATCTAGAGTCATCTGGGACCTCCGATGCTCTAGGGCTTCTGGCTTTCCTCTTCGCCTTCGGTTTGAGGAACCTTCTCTGAAAAACAGAAAGGGAAGAACCCTGAGTACGAAGGTACTCAGCAAGACTTACCCGTCTTACCAAAGGAAAGACTCTCAAGGAGGAATGATTAGGCTTTCGGTGGTTATTTGGCTGACTCGATCTTTTTGCGGAAAAGCTTACTAATAATGGGTCCTTAGCTAAAAGTTTTATTTCAATTAAGTATTAGCTACTCAACTAACTGGTAAATACCTTTTTCACACAAGTGGTACTAGGTTCAAACAGCATTTGGAATCACTCACATATAATAGTTCAACTTGTTTCCTCTACGATGTTTAAGACCTGATCAAGTGCACTCATGACCAAGAGTAGTGTCGATCGGGATCCATGTACATCCTGCAGGAGATACCTAGCCCCCAGTTACGTACAGCTGCGCCAGCTGTCCGCAACAACCTTTCAATCAGTTGGACCAAAGACCGGAAATATTCTTACCCGAACCCGGAAACGCATCCCCACGTGGGCCCCACGTCTGGCGACCACCCCGTGAGTTCCAGATGACGATCCCGCCTTTCTCCGACCCAGCAAGCACCGGTAAGCGATATTTCCAACCCCCGAGCCAGCTAATCTATTTGGCTTTACTGGTCCCATAACCCAGTAAGAAACCAGGTAGAATCACTTGATCAAACTTTTAAACAACGGATCGGTCCTTAGTGACTTTAGCTAGTAGGCAGAACTAGGGATCGAGCTTATCTCAATCCATTCTATCATCTTCTGCCCACTCCCTCTTCTCTTATTTTCTCATGAATGATTCATCTATGATTAGTAAGCACCTAGATCATCATTAACATATTAAAATCTCGCAAAGCATAACTAAGTGGATGCTCTATAAACCATTTTCTTCTCTTCCTAACAAGGGTAGTGCTATCAAGGAGTAGTTCATGCATCAAAAGTTTTCATTCAACTCCTAACCTAATGCACACATAAAATCATAAGATTTGGACTCGTGATCTGCTGAAATAAAGTAGGTAAAGATGCATCCGGGGCTTGCCTTGAGTTTCGAAAAAGTTAGCGGTCTCGGTGACTTCCTGGAACTCCGGAGCAACAACTAGAACCTCCTCGTACTGAACTGGGTCGTCGGAGAATTCCACGTACTCCACTTCCGAAGCTTCAGATTCTATATGCGATGCAAGTCAGTGATGAGAGATGCACAGTTTAAAACATAACATACAAACTTTATTTCTCGATACAGTTGCAAGCCAACAAAGCTACCCAACCTTTTCCCAAAGAAAAAAAAATTATTTTATAAAGTGGGTGAATTAATCCTTATTTCTTTTATTTATTTATTAAAGGAAAAGTTTCTTAAGGTGACAAAATTATTTCCTACAAACCCTAGCACTTTAGTTATCTAAAAATGTGTTTATAAAACATGAATCCTATGTTAAAATATTTTTAAACCCATACTAATTATTTTTAGTAATTAAAACCCTAAGATGGTATTATTATTAAATTCTAAACATCACAAATCTTAAGGTTTAGCATTTTTAGATTATAAAGAAAAATCTAAGGAATTTATCAAAATTTATTTCACCTTTTTCTGACTTTTCTATAAATTTCTAGAATTAAAATAGTGAAAGAAACTTAATTTAAATCTATTTCTAAAATCTAAATGGTTTTCTTACAAAAACCCCCCCGACTTCTCTCTTCTTCTTCCCCGAGACCCCTGGCTACGCGGAACAGAGTCCCGCGCAGACCGCGCCCCTCGCCGGCGTTGACCGCGCACGCTCGCCGGCGGCGAGGTTCCCCGGCGACCACTGCTAGCCCTAGGGTCTCCCTACATGACCGCGCATCCATTCTAGGCATCAACGGCCCCGGCAAACTCTAACCCTAGCCCTTTTGCGGCACGGCGGCGAAGCTCGGCGGCGCTCCGCGCTCCGGCGAGCATCACCGCACCAACCAGCTTCACGACTGGCTCACGAGCATCACCGATGCCAGGGAAACCTCTCGCACAACCCTAGCCACGCCGCGCAACACCGCACGCCCGAGCGCACCACGCCGGCCATGGCGGGAGCACGCCCGGAGCACGCGGCGGCGAGCGTCTAACGGAGAAGCCACGACCTCAACACGAAAACCAAACCCCCTAAGAGCAACAGCAGACCAACCCGCACCTAGCGCGCACCATAGCTCGGCCGGAGGAGGCTCGAGCAAGGCTGCACCCGTGCGGCTGCCATGGCGGAGAAACGCCATGGCGGCGAACGGCGTTCCCGACCGGGGAAACGTCGCACCTAACTCACTAACCCCCCAAGATTCTTCTTAGACCGTTAAGCGACACTACCGAGCTACCCAACTCCGGCCAACACAACTACAAAAGCACGAGGACGGAGAAAGAGCTCTTACCGCGGCGAACCGTCGACGGTGAGCTGCAGAGCGGGTTACGCCGGGCGTTGGAGCGGTGGAAACGAAGCAAGGACGGTTGGAAACGAACGAGGAGATAAAGGCGATGCTTTTGGTGGCTAGAAGCAGCGCGGAGCGGCTTAGACGGCGGCTGCAGACCTCCGGCTCAACGGCGGCGACGGAGGCGAGCAGGGGAGCAGCGCGGCAAAGAGGAAGAAGGAGCCCGAGGATGGCGGCTATATCAACGGAGCGACGCAGCGGCGTGTGACACCTCCAGCTGCGACACCGCCAAAGCTGTCCTTGCTCGGAGTCGACGCGTGGCCGGCGAAGCGGTCCGAGCGACGCCGGCGACGAGCTGCCTGCTTGTCTGACGTCACCGTTTTTCCCCATTTGAACCTCCATTTTCACCGAGATTGAAGCTTCAATTTCTCCCAAATTCGTATGGCAACATCCAAATCTCCCAAAATGAAACTTGTAGATGGATCATCCAATTTCATTTCTTACATTGGCACTTACCTCATTTGAGCACGAATTGAAGTTGAATTTGAGCTTCAAAGTTACTGCTGCAACTTATCCCCAAATTCAGAAACCTTAACTGAACTTTACAAATTACTCTCAAAATTTGAATAGAACCTGCCTCTGGTGCTAAAGACAAATTTGAAATTCACCTTCAGGAGTACAACTTCATAGTTGGAAGTTTTTGCAGAAAACTTCAAATTCGATCTCAATTTGCACAAATTCAAATCTGCTGTCAGTTACACTGAATTTTCTGAAAACATACTCTGACTGATTTTCTTTCGTGTTTTTCTCCTTGATCTAGCCAATTTCTGAGTGTGATCCAACAACAAAAGTTGTTCTTCATACTTCCCTTGACAACTTTGTTTAAGATACCTGGTTCATACAACCCACAGATCGACCACAAACTTGACTTGAAAATCGCTGCTCACTATGGAAATTCACCAAAATCTGAAAATGGCTAAGTGTTGGTTGTCGGATGGTGAATAGTGCCCCTTTTCTTTTTCCTTCTTCCATTTAATTGAAGCATCATTCCCACAAATGTTTCCACCACTTTGTGATCACTAAGTTCCTTATCTCATAATCTATATTTAGAATTTCTTTGCCTTTCGAATTTCCCATTATTTCTCCCCCTTTGACTTTGGTCAACTAATGCTCCTTTCTTTTTCTTTTTAACTTGAACAACCACTCATATTACATGGACTAGAAATGTGGGGGGGTCACACGCGTGCACGACACCGAGGGCGCCGGAGCCGTGCGCGGCGAGGGAGCTCGGCATCCCGACCATGGCGTTCTGGACCGGCAGCGCCGCCTCGCTCATGGCCGACATGAGGCTCCGTGACCTTATGGACAGAGGTTACGTCCCACTCAACAATCTGCCGGGCATGCAGATGAGAGCTACTTGACCAACGGCTACCTGGACACGACGGTGATCGACTGGGTCCCCGGCATGCCGCCGGTGAGCCTTGGCAGCTTCTCCAGCTTCCTCCGCACCACCGACCCAGACGACTTCTGCCTCCGTCTCATAGAAGCCGAGGCCAACGTCTGCGCCAAAGCCAACGCGCTCATCCTCAACACGTTCGACACCCTCGAGGCCGACGTCCTCGCCGCGCTCCGTGCAGAGTACCCTCGCATCTACACCATCGGCGCCCTCACCTCCCTTCTCCGCCATGACTCCAGCGAGAGCGACACCACCGGGCTGAGCTTGTGGAAGCAGGACGCCGAGTGCCTGACGTGGCTGGACACTCAGGAGCCGTGCTCCGTCGTGTACGCCAACTTCGGCAGCAACACGGTGCTCTCGCCGGAGAAGCTGGCCGAGTTCGCGTGGGGCCTCGCCGCTAGCGGCCACCCGTTCCTCTGGTCCATCAGGGACGACCTCGTCCGCGGCGGCGGCGGCCTCGCCGCGCTGCCACCGGCGTTCGTGGCCGAGACGGCGGGGCGGTGCTACCTAACCTCGTGGTGCCCACAGGAGCAGGTGCTTTGTGACGCACAGCGGGTGGAACTCGACGTGCGAGAGCCTCGCCGCCGGCGTGCCGATGGCGTGCTGGCCGGTGTTCGCAGAACGCGTCAGCGAGGTGATGGGGAGCGAGGAAATGCGGAGGAGCGCGAGCAAGTGGAAGGAGGAAGCGGAGACGGCCGTCAGCCCAGGTGGATCCTCGTTTGAGAACCTGCTGAGCAAGAGGTTTGAACATTACAGAATAATACGCTTCTTCGATCTCAATTTTTCGTTTGTAAGTGTTCGATATCAATGTTCATCTGATCTGAAGCAAGAGGTTTGAACATTACAGAGTTGTTAATGGAAACAGAATTTTGATCCCCACGTTACTGATCACGTCAGGCGCAAATTTATATTTCCGGGAGAGGACATTGTTTACTGTTCCTGATCATATAGGTCGCAATTTCTATGCGTAGCGTACATTGAAATTGTGACGCTACAACTGGTCCCTAGTCAACAGTTGCGACGCAGCGATTTCTAAGTCAGAAGAGAGCTTTACTGTCCCTGTTCATGTAGACCACAATGTTCCTGATTTTTTAGAAGACAGGATCTATACTAAAGAATTTAGACTCCCCACAGCAGTGCTTTGGTTTTCCATGACAATTTTGCCATGTGACTTGCAAAGCGCTCTAGGGTCGGGCATCACTCGAGTAATCAAGGATGTGTAGACACCACGGTTTTCGAATGTTTTGCCACAGAAACACAAAAAATAGCAACGTATTTCTTTTCGAGAGTAATCTACACCTGGTATGGTACACGTGAAAATGCAGGGGATTATCATCCACTGGTACTGTTGCTGGCATTGCTTTCAATCTGTCAGCATCCTATTGTTCTTAGCAAAGATACAAAAAAGCACGGCTGCTAGGCAATAGAGTCGATCAAACAGATGTCCATTTCAAGCAACCTGGATAGTCAAGAAGTATTTGATAGCAAGGAACTAATGGGCCTAACGAGTTTGACAGTGCCAAACCCATGGGGGCAAGTTTCAGTGTAACCACATTGTTTGGCTTATCTGTGGGTCGGTCAGGCATAGAAAATAGCAACTTTCAGCCCCAGATCAACGAAGTAGACGTTGTCCTGCTTCAACAAAGTCGATCATCGCTCCCATCAAGTTCATGGTAAGAGAACATCTCTCGTGGGTCACGACACCGGACATTCTATAGCAACTAAAAAGGAAAACTGCACATATAACAACAAACTTCAAAAATATACCCGCGTTAAATATATGTTTCCACAAAAACACCTGGGATATTAAAGAAATCACCAGCCTTAAGTTTATGGAGTTTCCTAATATGCCAACATGTCTGGCTGCCACAAGCCAAGGAAACATAAAGTGTCTCACATCATTCAACTTCCATGACGAAAGATACAGTACTGAAACATTCAACATTCAGTGCCAGTAGGCTACTCGTACTGTTATCTTATGTCTGACACATAGTTCAATCAAACAAAATTTTGAAGTCCTAGGTGCAGATGAGTATGGTGCCACATGTATATCTGAATTTGATTGAATTTATTAATTTGGCCCTGTTAACACACTTCATCAATTCAGTCTATTATCACAGCACAGAAGTCTATTATCACAGCACAGAAATATCGTTGTCTGATGAAGCAATTCAATCAAGTACTACTACCCCCCTCTCATTATTCCTCCCAAGAATAGATAAAACTAAATCACTAACAGCAGTACGCATCAGTATTCGGTAAGCTAACAGGAAGCCCTAACAAAGCTCAAATCTCATTATCCAATCAATCCTAGACTTGTCATGTTGCATTCTATAAGGTTCATTGCCATAACTCAGAGCTAAAAGCCGATCATGAACCAGACTCCTTCCATGAAACATATACAAAGCATAATCAGCAGAAATATTATTATGCATAGGTTCTGAACCAAAATATTTATTGAATTAACGCTGAGACAAACCACAGTGATCCTACAGTTAAAGTGTACACAGTTCGTGTATAGCTCTAGAAAAAAGAGTTAGAAGCTAAGACATGCCTTGACATTCAACATGTTATGCGCATAGCCAATCGAATAATTAATGATGTTTCGAAATTACCCTTCTGATAGCATTACAATTAGCTTCCAACAAATCAAGAGAAAGTATAGCAAAAGGTGAAAAACAACATCTTACATTCCTCAGGGTTATAAAAACTACTGAGGTTAGTTAAACCATACTGACAACATAGCAACACTTTTGATACTTAGACTTGCTAATGTGAGTTTTTATCTTGTGTTTTTCTTCCATCCAATATGATGTATACTTCAAGTTCATGCCCCAAAAATATGACACGGTTATGAATTTGCAGCCAAGTTAATTTTTTTTAACAATAGCATAATATTTTGACATTACTTCACATCAACTTATTGTCCTTAATATTCTTTATTGATTCATTCTTCTACACTGAAATACACCAAAAGGAGGCGATAACTTATTTCACATATGCAACTTTTGAAAATGGAGTTGATGTATAATACAGGAAAGAAAGGTAGCAATTAAAACAGGGTAGGGGTTCAAGCTGAGGAGAAATCAAACCCTTTGGTACAAATCACAGGCGTAGGATTCAACATCAAGATCCTTATTTGCCACCCCCTCCCCACCATAGTTTGCTAGTCTTTTCTATTTGATAGCCCTGGGTCTAACTTACTGATAATTTGTCAAATCAAATTTACATAGATTCTGGTTCAACTTTACTAGATACATACTTTGTATGCTATCTTCTATAACAAAGCAACAAACAAATAGAAGTGCATACACAAGTGTATCTTCTATAGCAAAGTAACAAACAAACAAAAGTGCATACACAAGTACATTCCATGTTACATCAGTATAACTGAAGCAAACTCATTTTTTGCTGTTTTATCAAGTAACACCCCAAAAATATCATTTAAGTAAATATCATCTATAGATTTTGATAGGATTGGGCACCACAACATCATAAAGTAGACCACATTGTAACGATAACTAAGTGGCATGATTTGATACTATGGAAATAAGAGGAAAAAGGTTTAGCAAATAAAGAAATGGTTAATAAAGACATAAGGAAATAAATACGCAAAAATCAAATGCAAGTACAATTCAAATTAGCGATGGAGCATTATAGAACATTTCAACTCAACAATGAGAGCACATAAAGGTTACATGGTTTATGGAGTCAAAGCTTAAAAGAAAAGCATCTACACAAGCATTGCTTGTCCTGTTCTAAAAAAAATGCTTGCCCTTCTAGCACTTGTGTTGCAGTAAGGCTTACAAAGCAGTACCAAGTCAAGCCAGTTTCTCATTTTGCATCCCAGTCCTTCAGCTTCTTACTTCCCTTTGGTTTGGCAATAGGTGCATTCATGCCTGCCATTTTTGCATTATACTTTGCTCGGAGAGGCCCATTCGTAGCCCATCTGAAAGTTCATTAAGAAATTAGAAAATAGTCAGCATATCGTGTTTTTTGTTGAAAAACCAAGATAGACCACAGAGAATACAAAATTCAACTGATAAATGTGTACTGTGCTTGACAGTTTGACAAACTAGAAGATATAAGTGCAGCCAATTCGTGTCAAAAGCGGATGTCATCTCAAAAAATTCTTGAGCAGGACATCCATTGGACTTCCTAATTAAAAGCATCCAGAATAAAACATTTTCCTTGAGCCATCATTATTTACTTGGAAATTAGCAACCTCTACTGAAAGCAAACGAAAGAAAATTAAACAAACCAACAGAACAGTATTGATAATGATAAAGACGAGTACTTACGGTGCATTCCAATCTGTAGTGTCTTCATTAACAAGATGTGTCCACTTTGTTCTGCCACTGCGCCCGAAGTGTTTAACTTGCATGACCTTGGGCAGGATGCTCTTATCCATCTTATCCTCTCCAGTAGGTTCAGAGAAATCACGGCTGTAGATATCATCTTTACCAGCTGACTGAATAACATCATCAGCACTCTCCTGGAAGAAGGCACCTTTGTGGTAATACTTTTGCATAAACTTCCACTTCTGTTTGTTCTGGTGAAGAGGCTTTGGATTCTTCCGCTCCCATTCCCGACGCTCCTCCTCAGTCATATTCCTGACCTTCTCAATCTCCTCCTTCTCCTTCAACCTTGCATCTCTTTCCTCCCTGTCCCTCTTAATTCTTGCTATTTCTCTATTCTTCCATGACTCATACTCTTCTGCTTCATTCAACTCGTCATCTGTATCAACATCCTCAATGTTGGCCTCTTCATTCAGTGCCTTCTCAATGTGTTCCTCTTTCTTAATCTCTTCAACCCACAATCTTCCTAGTCTCAATCTTTCTAGCTTCCAGCCTCTTCTTAACAAGCTCCTCAAGCTGCCGCTCCTCCTCCTCCAGCCGTTCACGCTCTGCAATGGTGTCTCGTTGTGACTTTGGTATGAAGACAGGTTTCACCATAGCAATGCCCATCTGCTCATCCTCAGAGTCCGTCTCATACTCAGATTCTTCTGACACCTCATCCTCAACTGGCTCCTCTTCTTCTTGAGGAAGTAGCTCCTCCTGCTCCCTTAAGAGCTGTCTCTCCCTTATCCTCCTCCTCCGCTCCTCCTGGGCTTCCTCATCCTCCTCGTCGACATCAGCTTCCTGCCTCTCATTCTGCTCATCAACAGTTGACACAATCTCAGCCTGCCGTATACGGCGATGATCTGCCCTCAGCTCCTCCTTGTTCTCACGGGTTTCTGCGAGACGCCGCAGCCGGCGGTCGTCCTTCGCAGGGATGCCACCATCCTCGTCCTTTGGGAACGCCTTATCAAGGAGAGCCGTGTTGTCCGGAGATCTATGTCCTCCTCAGCATCATCAGCCCACTCAGGGGCCTTTCCTGGCCAGTAACGCTTGACCTTGGTCTGGCCAATCTTGCCACGGAGCTTGTCGCGAACTGCGATGGCCGCATCGCTTACACCAGCGGCCACGGACATGGTTATAGCTGGTCACCAATTCCCAACTCCTGCGTATACAATCAACCTGCAACGCGCACAGATCATAAAACAAGATCAGTACCATTTGGGTATGCCAGTAAAGCTTTGGTTCAGCTCCCCAAAGGAGATAGCAGACTTGACGCAGGGCACTGAACCACGGAACTTCTTCTTTCCCAAATTTTACCGCGCCCTTAATGTGGGGGCCTAAACCGAGATTAAATCGAGAACCTTAATCGAAGCACGGGTGGATGAATTGCGTTATTAGACTAGCAGGTTACCAGGCAGCAACTAAATCCACAATTAATTGAACTAAGGGAGGGAGAAGAAGCTCTGTATTAGGCAGTTCGGCAATCATGAAAAACAGAAGAACGATTTCTTTCTCGAGGGGGAAAAAAAGAACCCTTCTTAGAGGCACAAATCGACGCAGGCTAGGGTTTCTATCTCTGAGAGGAATGGCAGGTTAGCGTCTTACCAGCAGCGAAAAAAGGAGCAGATCACAAGCCCGGCTGAATCTCCGCGCGGCCGCAGTCGAGCGCCAGGAGAGGAGAGGCGGGGTACAGGGCGGCGCGTCTCGACCGGGGAAGAACGGCGGCTTCCCGTAATCCCCGTTCCAGTTCGACGAAGAGGGTAGGGAAGAGAAGACGGGCCTCTCTTTTCCTTTCCTTCCTTTTCTTTTCTTTTCTTTTCTTTTTGAACAAAAGTCGGTTTCGCAGTTGTGGGCTTAACTGGGCCGATATGGGCTGGGGGCTGGGTTGTTGGATTCACCGAGAGCTGGGCCGAGCATTCGACGTACGCGTTTTCATTATTTCACTTTTTTGTTCAATATAAAGACACCAATATGTGCATACATCAAATACTTATCGCGTAAAACATCATTTATTTTTTTTGACTCAAGTCAGTAGAGGAAGCCCCAACCTATTTTTTTTATAATTTTTTTTCGCTCCCAGGGAGTCGAACTTGAGTCTGCTAGGTGCTACTTAGGTGCTCTAGGCTAGGAACCCTTTCACTAAAACATTATTATTACAGTACAAAAGAAGGTAACTTAACGCAAAACGATCTCTGAAAATTAAAATTACTTGAAATACTTTTTAAAATAACTAGTATAATGCCCGTGCGTTGCCACGGGTGATAAAATATTTCGTGAAAAATAATATAGAACATCGTAAAAGACAATAATTCAATGATATTGTTATATTGTCGTAAAACAAATACAATTAAGATACTGTACAAGAACCTTTGGACTGACTCCTTTGCTGCTGATTGCCATTTCAACGCACAAACCCATGCAAATAATCAGATTCTAAATCCCTATTTGAGAAAAGTAGAAAATAAAATTCTACTGCAATATCAATAAGCTAGGTAAACCATCTAAGCCTAACAAACTCTTTTTTTATATATATGTTTACCTTTGATGCAGCTAAGATAATGTTTCGCATATGTCATGTTTATCTAGACTCAATCATGTATTATTTCAGTGTCTCAAAAAATTAGAGATGTTCATCTCACATCACTATGTAAATAAAAGTACAGAAAGATTGAAACTTTGTATTCAACTGTGGAAAATGTATCATATGTAAAACAAATACATTTAAATTTTAATCTAGCCAACAATAAAGCATCCAGGAGTGGCAAGAGCACAAACTGTACATCGATTGTCTGATGCCTTGCCCTTGCCAATGCTGCATGGTTCCACCCTTTCTGACCTCTTCCTCCCAAACATTATACCAACATATTTACTTGTTACAACACCATTTGAAACCTACAGCTCTTTTATGCAAATTTTCTTGTCCCTGATCCAGTCTAGCCAGCCAGGTATATGAAAATGCATATCAGTAGCATGTGAAACAGATTAAAAAACTCAATGATGGTAAGTTCAACATTTCCTAATTAGAAGAATTCACATAATCACATTCCATCGATCGACAAACTATTTAGTGTAGATAATTGGAACAGTTGAAAATAATTAAACCAATAGGTCAACTAACAATGGTTAATTCAACATTATCTAATTGGAGCCATTTCCATCCTGTCAATGGACTATTCAGTGTAGTATTGGAACTATTAGAAATAATTAAACTAACTGGTAGCATGTGTTGCTAAGCATGCAAACACCATTTATGTATCTATCAGCTGTTATCATTCCCAATCTTATCACAACCTCCTATGTCCTAGGTTCTGTCCAAACATCTTTCTCAGTAAATTTATTTCCAGATTATCTCTTTCAGCTCAGGCATTCACCACATCTTGCGTCAGGAAGCCCTTTAGCACTCTGTAGCACAGTTCTAAGAACCTGGACAATGACATCTACTACTTTTCAATAAAAATAGGAAAAACTAATACTTGTTTAGAATACCTTTCTTATGGAGAAATGCAGTCAGTCAAATTATATCCTACTTCTTGTTTCCCTTTTAAATAAATTTAGTAATCGATGTACGCTTGTTTAATAAACAACAAAATCCTGGGCAGTCAATGTGTATGGCAACTTCAACTGTGAAGCACATCTTATAAGTTTATCAGGCAAAGAAATTGCATTACAAAGGCCAAAAGTCCACGATCATAGCATATATTTTTGTTCTTAGACAAGTTACTTCCAATGAGAGATAGAAGTGCCATAAATAGCATGCTTCAAAGTTGCAGTAATGATGAGGAACCTACCTGGATACAAGCAACTTTGCCCAGTTGACTATTTACCTTGCAACATGGCACTTTTGCTCTTTTGCACTTTTCCAAATTTATAATTAGTTGAAGCCAATAGCCCAGCCAAGCATCTCCAGTTCCTCCATTCACTCATTCACCGATTCTAAAAAAAGGCTTAGATATGTAGTACACAAAAAGGCTAGCTTGTTACATGTGCAAATGGGTGAGCAAAGCACAATACATATAGAACAACCTTGTATTGCTCTCCGACAACCCGTTTACACAGTTTAGGCCAAACTTAATAGCTAGTGCCAGTGTGCCACTGTTCCAACTGCAACCTTGTATTGCTCTCCCACAACTTTAGAGTTGTGAAGGTATATATTTAATATACATGGTAGCTAGCTGAGATATGTTCCGAACACCTACTATTAGAGTTGAGCATTGCTTAATTTAAGGACTTTTTCACTCTTTTTGAGAGGAACACTGCATTATCAACAATACACAATAATTTATTGGAGCTGGTAGACATTGCAAAGAGTCCAAGGAACTAAAAAAAAACTCTCTTAGGTGTAAGCTGGGAGTACACGCTTAGATAAAATCCATTCATTCTTCACCAAATGAGCTGATATTCATGTCACAAATAAAAATCCTATATGCACACAATTTTTGCATAAAAAACAAGCTATAACTATAGAATGCTTGATAGAATTGAAGTGTTTTTAAGGAACTAAGCAGGTCAAGGTAGCGGTCACTATATCTTTGTTGAGAAATGCCAAAAACCATTTCATGTAGCAGTAGGTGTTTCCATATGTGAAGTTCGGAGAAGGCACCGTGCCAGCCTTGGCAGCAGCGACGAGCATTCCCCACTCCACCGTCATGTGACGCTCGAGCAGCAGGACGCCAACCCTTCCTCTTTGTTGTATTGCGCGTAGTAGAGGTCAACTCTAGATAAAGTTGTATTGCGCGTAGTAGAGGTCAACTCTAGATAAAGAAGTGGTGGGTAGAATCGAACCTGAATCCCTGCCGGCTAGTGCGCTTGCTGGTGTAGCTGACCCACTTGGAGATGCAAGAAGCCAAGAAGGGCCTGCTCCTGCCAGGAACCGTCGTCGTCGTCGCGCACAGGACTCGGCGTGCGCGGGGTTTGGCGCTCTCCCGGCGCGGCTCCTCTCCTTCCGTGCGTCAGCGCGTCCTGTGTGGGCGCGGATCGAGGACCCGGCCGGCGTGCGCTCCCGCGGGGAGGCTCGGTACGACGCAGGGCGGCGGCGGAAGGGGCGGATCGATGGAGGAGGCGTGCGAATGGGAAGGGAGAGAGCAGAGAGACGCAGACACGGATCAAGGGGCAGGTGGGGTCCTGCGCCGTCGGTCGCTGGAGGGGGGCGACGGGCACAGCGGGAGGGAAGGCGCAGGCGACGGGGATGGCAGCAGTGGAGGCGCGGCGCGGGCGTAGGGTGAACAGGAACATCGCGGCGGTGACGGCATGGCGCGGCGGCCGCGAGGCGAGGTCGAGGTCGCGGACACCGGTCCCGATGTCAAGGTGGATCGGGCGACGGGCGGTCGCGCAGCGGAGAGGTCGGAGCGGTCGCGAAAGAGCTGCGAGAGCGTATAGGAGGGGCGGACGGGAGGTGGGTCGCGCGGTCGCGAAAGTTGTGCTCTACGACTACCCAATCGCTTTTTTTTTTTAGTAGTAGAGATATTACACGAAGGCTTTTTTTTGTTTTTTTGCCTTCTCCCATTGTTCCCCTTGTGTGTATGATTATCTTCCAAGTAAGCCAACTCCAATCAGCGCCATGTTCAAATAAAAAGAGAAAAAAAACTAATGCAGTAATGCCTGCACAGCCACGATTCCACAAATATTTTTTTTTGGATGTGGCAGGCATTTTTTAAAAAGGAAAAAATGTCTATTTTACTTCCATCGCCTATCACTTTGTCCGCTTAACCTCCTGAACTAAATTTTGGTTCAATTTACTCTCCTAAACTATTTTATTTGGTGCAATCTACCCCTAATTAGATTTCTCTTTTGATTCAATTTTTGTGAACAGATACAAAAACATGATGTTTTATGCCAAAAAATATACTCAGAATTTTTCATGGTCATTTCATAGGTTAGAATATTTAAGTACACAAATTGATCTTAGATATATAAAACTATAAAAAAATTCATCTTCAAAAGAATATAATATATTTTTCTAAACGTTATGTTGCTATGTTATAAGTCAACTAACGAAATATGAAAAACTCAACTTGTACGCAAAGCCAAAAATATCTAATTAGAGGGGTACATTGGACCAATGAAATAATTTTGTTTGTAAAGTGAGCCTAAATTTTTTGCTCCGGGGGTCAAGCGGAAAAAGTAAATAGGTAAGAGAGTAAATTGACTTTTTTCCAAGCAATAGCACATTACCTGTGCACACAAGTAATGCTACTAATGTAGCAAAATCCATTGCATGCATTAGGCGGATAGAAAGAAAAAATAACGACCTTTTAAGCATGTCTTATTCAACTATACTTTTTTAAGCCTGTTTCATTAGCATCAACATTAAGTACATTTTAATAGGTGATTGGTCATGTTTTTATGTTGAATGAGACAAATATTGCGTTTATGTATGTTTCAGATTGTATCGATATTATTTAACTCAGCCAGATATCACTATTACAAGTCTCAAATACACTCGACTTTAATTATCGGATAGTCCATACCCGTCGGATTTCGCTACTTTCCGCCTACACATCCATTCGGATTCAGATTATCCATAGTTGCATAGATGTTAAAAACACTTCTTCATAATCCGCATAATTCAGATTCGGAGAAGATCCAAAAATTATCTGCATCACTTAATTTCCATCCGGAACTCTCCCACTCTCCGCAATTCCCCAATTTGTTTACCATTTTATGGCTGGTGAAGCCAATCGCAATATTGGGAAATTGAGTTAGTGCAAACAGAGAGATTAGGGGACGCATTAGGCCCCTAGAGATTTAAGGTTCACAATACCCATTCTTAGAGGTTGGGGGATGAAGTAGACGGCCTTACGAACATCGGCCTTTACTAGCATCCAGATATCCTATAATTTTTTTTTTATATCACAAGCTCCGTGCAACATAGAAAAAATACTACAACATCATAAATCATTGTTTGCAACATAAAAATTACATTTGTTATCCAACTATGAGATGAAAATTCTCACGTCAAACATGGCATCATGTTTTATGTAACATCCATTGCAAAAAGTAATGTAGCACTAGATCAATGATATGCATGCCGTCCATCCTGTTGGTGCAAAATAGCATTGCAGCATAATTGACTTACTGAAACATAGGCAACATTCATATAAAAACACTTGCAACATCTGTGTAAAACATTCATACAAAACATTTGCAACTTCTTCTGAAAGATTTGAAACATGTAAGTTTATGCACGCTTGCAACATGCAGGAAAACGAGCAAAAAAAAGACAGGGAACAGCATAGGTGGTGGAGAAGAAGTAGGGAGTTTGCTGCCAAGGGAGGTCGCTCGCGGGAACACGCCACCATGGGAGCTCGCCCGTAGGGAAGTCGCGCCACCGGCAGAGTTTTTTTTAAGAAAAATACTTTTTTTTTCTGCAAAAACCTGTCATGTGAGGGGGGATAAATAAGAAAGGTAGAAAATAATTTTTTTAGAAAATGGGAGGAGGTGAATAGAAAGTAAAAAAATACTTTTTACAAGACGCAATATGTTGAGGGTGAGCGCACAAGGGATTGTCTGAGCCTCTGCTGTCCTGCTCTATGTACTGCCGCCGGCAGTCTCCGCCTCGCTCGGTCGCATCGGCGTGGAGCTGGAGGCAGCGTGGGGAAAAGGAGGCGACCTGCAAAATCAATTGTTGCAACCTTGCAGCGGAAGGACACGCGTGCTGCGGGATAAGATCGTTCGCAACCATAGGAGATTGATATGGCGTCTGATCCATGGTTGGTGCATGTGCATTGGACGCCCGGAACATACGTTGTGGATTTATCTAGACTTAGGCAACCTAGGACACACACCTAAGCCAAATTTTGTTTGGTATTAAAGAAAAATCAAATAAACTACGCAAATATATAAATTAAGCTAGGTTAACTTGCTAATGGCATGCATTACATGCTTAAGTATGAAAGATTTGTATATTTTTCCTTTTACTCTCCTATGGTCCAAAAACAAAGCAGTCCATACATAGTTGATAATGAGTCTGCCAAAATGCACCATAAAACAGAAAATTACCATTGGGCACGATTTTGTTTTCTAGGAGCAGTTGGTCAAGCCAACTGCAAAGAGGACTAACATGGAACCATCTAAGTTTTGGTCAGTTTAACACTAGCACTTGGTAACCTCGCAATGCTCTACAAATGTTCAACTAATAGGTGTTCATGACCTCTATCAACTTCAGCTTTGGACTACCCAAAAAACAAACCATCAGCTTTGGGCATCGAAAAATATTTCCATCCTGGCTTTTTACATTGATGCTACTACGCAAAACTTTTGGGATTGATACAACAATCATATTAGATAACGGAGTGGAAGCCATGGTAAGATATTTAAAACAATAGTATATACCATCCAACACCACCTAGTCATTTTGAGGTCCAGATCACTCACATTCATCATCAAGGAAGCATCTTTTGAGCACGCAGATTAGGAAACATTGGTAATTTATCAGAGTTCTCGTTGAGCATAGCCTAAAAATAAATACAGAAAAAACCATGATTGGAGTTAAACACCAGTCATCCATAATAAAAGTATAAAACACTTGATAATTTGTTCCTCCATTCGAAGAAAATACAATCGTACAAGCTGGAACCTCCCAAGAATGAAAATAATAATAAACAGCTAAGGGATGCAATAAGCATGTCTAAAAGATGTACCATTGTCTTGAAATGGATCAACTCTAAACTTGTCACATTGAACAGTCCGTGACGCTGCACTGATTCCTCATAGGGAAATATTCATAGTCCTGAATACAAACTGATGCTTTGATAGAAAAGTTGCATTGCATACAGAAATGCCCATTTAGATTTTAGGCAGTGCCTGGAATGGTCAAATCCAGGGATTCAAGATTTGGGGGCTGTGAATATAAGCATAGGACATTCAGCACAATCGAGATCATAACAAGTGTTAAAAACCAACTTCCTCACGTGGCCAACATAATCTCTCAAAAATATACGAACCTATCTAGCGAACGTGGGCGCCACCAAAGTGTAAATATATATCAAAAGTACGTCAAACCAAGGAAATCAAGCGTGCATATCCAAGATGTATTCAGGGCATATCAATAAAGTAACAATATGTTGGCAATACCTTATTCTTCTATTTGTTAACAGTTCAATGCAGAGGCAGGCAAGGGCATGGTATCAGCTACACCGGTTAACTGCCATGCCTATCAGCTAATACCAGTTAACTACACAAGAAATAACAGACTAGTAATCAGAGTGACAAAGAACACAATACATAGACAAATTGCTATTAGCTAATATCAGTTTTTATACAAAATGATAGTCTAGTAATCACAATGACAAAGCAACAAAACATATAGACGGCACGATATGCCAGATGACTCTGTACCAGATAACGCTCACCACTATGCTGGGGCATGCACGCAAGGTCCCAGAGATATGCCATTCTCTTTGAACTATGCCCACAAATGGACAGAATCTGAGTATGCAGAGTGTAACACACGAAGCAAATACAATTTGCACACAGGCCAAGTACTGGCAGTTATAAGATTGGATACTCAGCTGATTCCACACCAATTAATCAATTCTGCCGAACACAGGAAAAAGAGTTCATATGTAGCCATCATTAAATGCATCAAAGCATGATCGTTACAGAGATAATATAAACAGGTACCGAAGACATGGGCAGATGACTTTAGTAAAGCAGCACTGGCAAGATATGTTAAGAGGCATCCTGCATATACAAAAGTCAAAATTCGCCTCCTTTATTGGTAATCAAATTAGTGCAGTCACTCTATATAATGACTTTTTATTTAGTTCTTACAGCTCTGACAACCAGAAACAGACAAGCATCACATGTTCATTGATTTTTCAAAAATAATCAGTGATAACTCCAGATGTTTTCATAAGGCTCTTTGGGGTTTTCAAATGATAAAACAAATTCACAGAAACAGATCAGATCATTAATAAAGATAACAAGGAGTGTATTATACCATGGCTTACTGTAATGTGCTAAGTGCATAATATTGTGAGTTTATTCTTGGAATTGTTCTGATTGGCCTAGACTGATAGTCTTGGGGAGGCACCTTTTCATCAACAAGAACTACTGAAATGAAACCATTAAGCAACAATTTGCTAAACTTTGACTTCCAAACAATGAAGTTCAGGTGAAAATAGCAACTGTGCAAAAAAAAAATGTTTTTGATTAAAATTCAGAAATATAGCAATTAAGTTCCCACCTAGCATTGCATTTAGACTAGGGCATAAGATGCCATCTATCCCAAAAATAAATCAATGAACTCATGGATATCAGTGGTAAGTTCAGAGGTTATAACAGGCAAAGCCTACCAAAAATAAGCTAATTCATGCGTTCAAAGGTGATTCAAAATTATTAAATCGCAAATAAGTCAAATTATGTATTGCACACCAATCTATTGCCAAAATTCAATGTTAGGCGCGAAAAAAATCTTCACCAAAGGATATGTAAAAGTTACAGATTAAAAATTATAGTGTTGCTATTATTTAATTTTCATACATGAGCTACAATCACATACAGTTTAAGCCTTATTTTTTACTTTAATCCCTTTGTTTACCAAGTTTTTCAAAAAAAAAACAAGAAGAGAAAAACTACACGGCGCATGCCGCAGGTGCACTTACCTTAACCCCAGCACTTATTTGTCTTTCGCCTTATTTGTGGCTGTTCAAGCCTTAATTCATATAGCTATGGCTTTTCGCCTTATTGTGGTTTATTATTGAGCCTTATTATTTATATAATGGCCTTTCGCCTTTATTCTGTGGCCTTGTATTTATTAGCTTAAGCCTGGATGTAACGCGGTATAGAAGCATGTAGGGCATGGTAGCAGGTTTGGATCTGGTGAGTTGACCGTGAAACCTGGCCCAGCCTACAGCAGGTCGCTATCCTTCTGTGTGTTTCATCAGATTAGCCGCTTTTCTATTCAGCTTCATCTCATCACCTCATCGTCCCTCCTTATCGACCCCCCAACCCGTTCTCACCTACAGGGCCTGCATACAACAACAGCAGCAGAGTCACCGTCACTCCTCATTTTCTTACGGAGATCCCAACGGCTTTCAGAGCTTGAGCCACTTCAGGGTGAGGCGGGTGAACCTGGCCAACGTGGCCTCTTACCTGGAGCTACCGTGAGGACATGGACAGTTCGGAGTCAACAACCGCCTCAGTGGAGGACTAGACGACGACAAAGTCTGCGGCGTACCTCCTCCAAGGCCGCCGGCCCCGAACCCAACAATCCAGGACCGAGGACACGCTCATTACGCACACTGCGCAAGCGCAGCGAGTACAGAGAGCACGGCCTTGCAACACCATCTTCTGGCGAGGTCACCAGAGTTGATTGTTCAAGATCGTGCGCTCAGGTTGACAAAGCGTCGAATTGCTCGAGTCGGGTGTCTCTCCAATTGGAGACAATACCGTAGGCGCATCCCGGGTCCTTAAGCAGGAGATTAGGGTCCTTGAAGGGGCTTCGGGTGGGATATCAAAATTTTAACTGGGTAGGGTTCGCGACCTCGCCGCCTCCGCAGGAGCGCGCGCGACGCTCCTGCCGCCTCTGCGCCTTCTCCGCCGCTTGCCCCGTTTCTTCGGGGCGCCTCCGCCATCCGCCGGCGTCCCAACCCTGCCATCCGTCGGGCTGAACCCGCCGCCAGTGGCCGTGCGCTCCAGTCAGCCCGCGACCGTTGCTCGCGCAGGGTTCCGATTTCGGATTTTTGCCGCAGTGGCGCGCGGGCCCTTTCCGTTTCCCCGGCGGGTGACCGGCGGCGCAGCGGCGCAAGCCTTGGCACCGGACCCAAAGAAAATACGATACGAGTATTTTTATTGGGTGCGGTGTGGAGGGTGGAGATCGGGAGATCGGGAGAGGTAGGAAGCAAACATGCACCAATTTCGGTCTGGGCTTTACATGGGCAAGCTGCGGCCCAAAAAAATGGCTAATGCTGACTGGGTTGCCTTACGGGAAAAGCAAACCTTTTTGTTAATCTAACAATTATAAAAAATAAAAAGGAAGCATATCATGTGGCAAATCTACCTATCTGTGCAACTATAACAAACTTCATCTAGGCCACACGATGTTGATCTAAGGTACGGCTCAGGGTTGAGGTGGAGGCGTGCATTTGCAAGTGGATGGTGATTTGCAAAGAGTGATTAGAAGCACTTTTTGCAAATCACCCCTCCCACCTCCACCTGAGCGCACCCTTAGATCAACATCGTATGCCTAGATTGAAGTTTTGCATAGTTTGCCACGGATAGTTGGTTTGCAGCATGATACGTTGCCAAAAAGAAAATCAAACCCTTTTACGATAGTAAAAAAATAAAACAAACCTGTTTATTAGGGTTAATGCTCGTTTAAATTCACTTGTTTGAACTAAATCCTAAGTTAGTTTATTGTCTGTTGTGCAAATCCCTGATCATACAACTTTTCAATTTAATGTTTGTTATTTAGTAGTGGAGGAAAAAAGTCACCTTACCCCAACTTAAGGGGGTCGACATACATCACCCCCAACCAGTGAAACCGAATATTTTACCTCTTCAACTTTCCAAAATCGGTTAAATT